>JAUMHH010041667.1:3370-24004 GCA_032359455.1 Chlamys rubida
ACAATACATGTATATACTACTACAATACATGTATAAACTACTACAATACATGTATAAACTACTACAATACATGTATATATTAGCACAGATTTATTTATGCAATATAAGGTTGAACACTTTGATGCCCTGTTGTGATTTTATGATTGCGGCTGAACCCCTGTCTTATCAATACATAAAACTCTGGCTGTCTGCGTGTTGACTGCTGAAATACTAATTACTGTAGTTTCTCTATTTTACATTTCAAATCATTTTAACTGCACTGTTAATTAATTAAGACTTGAATCAAAAACTATTTCAAACCTACATTTTGGGATAAAATTATCCAAAACTGCAATATATTTGAATATATTTTGCATTGGCTTGCATTGATGCAATTTGAATCTAAATGTGAAGATACAACTATGGTTTCATGTGATTCTTATTTAATTTTGGACATTCAGCAGAAAACCCAGACACTTATTTGATTGGCTGTTCGCTATTGCTTTATTGTGTATTGTCATGGTTACTGTCGCTATGGCTGTGCACAATATTTCTTTCTTTTTTCGGCCATCTTGTTGTCTATTGGTTTCCACCTGTCATTTTCGTCCTTCTTTATGTGGCAGAGAAATGTTACGATTGTGGGAGAAGTTCGGTGATTCTGGGTTACACATATGGTACACTGTGTATTTATACCTAAGCATTGCATTGCAGCCCATGTTTTTAGTAGTAAAAAGGTGACAGTCCGTTACAATCAAGGAAAAGTTACAAGTAAGTTATATAAACATGTATTAAAGATTACCAATTTTCGACTTTTCAGATGTTGTACCGAAAACAGTGATGGGGAACATCAAGATAAATTTTTCTGATCATTTAAATCCTCACGGATAGAAAGTTTCCAAACATGTGTTACCCTCAAGTCTTGAATGTGAAACAAACTTTGAATTAAGTTACATTCAAGCATTTCATAATAAGGAATCTCACAAATGCGAAACAAACAAACTTCCAAAAGTTCAGGGAATTCCCAACCTGGTCCAGGGGTATTTAACCTGTATAGCTTTTAAGAGTACATTCATTTGAAGATTTTACCCATAAAAAACATAGGTAGAGTTGGTACATTATACATTTACCTACAGCTACAGAGTACTAGGTACTTTTTACCTTCCAATATAGATACAAATTGTGCTTACTTTAGCATGAAAAAAATCCAAAGAGAATATGTTTATATTTCTCCTATACAAAGTTGTACAACGTATGTAAAGGTTACCTGTGACACATGGTATACAGTACATTTTTACCTGTGTACTATTTGTAGATTTTACCTGTACTAACATTACCTTAGCTCGTTAGATAACTTGATTGCGGTACATGTAGTATACTTTCAAAGCGATGCATTTCTCCTCCACAATGCTTTGACAGGCTGATTCTGATTGTATGTATTGAGAATGAGCGGCATGAGCTAGATTCTAATTTCTAGTCTAATATAAGTCCAATAACATACTAATAAGGAAACATAAAAAATGTAGATTTATAGTGAGAATTAAATATTTGGGGGTAGGGGATTGGGGGTTACTTTGTAATGTACTGTATATTCATATTTTTTTGTTGACATTTATTCACAGGTGTCATTGTATGTTATACTTATATGAATCAGTAAAACTGGAAACACCTGGAATATTTCCACATCAATAAATATATAATTCATGGCCAGCATCTACCTGTATATGGAGTAGATTTGTTGATTTCACATATGTATGCTTTATCTTCTTAATACAACCTTCTTTTGTATATCCACTTATTCACAAATTTTTTGAAGAGCTTGTGTGACATTGATTGATTCATTACAAGAATTTCTGTGATCATGATCTTATTGTGTTATGATGTGTATTTACAGGTGCAAACCCATTTGGTGGAGGATCAACCACAGTACCTGCACAGCCAGCTATGGGAGCAGCCAGTAATCCATTCGGGGGAGCAGGGAGCCAGGCATTGTTTGGTCAGACTCAGCCTACCCAGGCAGGGTTTGGCCAGACTCAGCCTACCCAGGCAGGGTTTGGTCAGCCAGCAATGGCCCCAGGATTTGGTCAGCAGCCACCCGCAACTTCCATGGGGGGATTTGCTCAGCCCCCGACATCAGCAGCTGGGGGCTTTGGTCAGTTTGGTGCAGTGCCACCTAGTGGGATGGGTGGTGCACCTCAACAACAAGGTGGCGCTAATTTCGGACAATTTGGAATGCAAAATGGTGGGGCATAGGCCAATTAATAGTTTTTAACATGAATTTCGTCACATATCTTCAAAAGTATTGTAAGACCAGAGGACAATTAGAAAATAAATTGTTGCTTGGTTACATGTTTCAAGCATAATGATTCAGTGTATTTCATACAGATCATCACTCCAGGTTACAGGCAAAGGATCAGTAGAGCAGTTAGATGTTCTTAAAATATACAGTAAAACAGTCGTCCTAAAACTTATGGGACAAAAGTTAAATAAGTTTGCTAGAACTGCAAGAATAGCATTTGTTGTTATTGAGACAATTCTTTGCCAATCATATGGCACTCATACGGCATATGATATTTTCACTCGTGTTTTGCACTTGTGAACAGTATTGGCATTATCTTATGTACTCATGAAGTATATATGGTATTCAATGGGAAACCATTACCAGGTAAATATCTATACTTGGGACTGACATTTATACTTTCATGTTAGTTTGTGAGGCCACTCATTTAAATCATCCATAAATAATTACCATCAGTATTGATATACCAGGGTAGGTAGTGGCCTCTCTATTAAGAAATTCAACTATTCCCAGAAGACCTATACAGGCATAGTTTGATTGACAGTAATGCTATGGTGGATACATGTCAATGTTTATTGGGTTGGAATTGATATATCTATATACATTAAGGATTGTTATCTACAGGCATTGCCCTACCTTGACCATGCTATCACAGTAGCCCAGCGGACCAATGACAGACTGGCTCTGGTGGACCTCTTCCTGCAACATGGTGATCATAACAAAGACATCCAGCAGTATTCTCAAGCTGTCAAGGTAGGCAATACACTACAATGTTTCACACTTGTTTTCTTAGTCATATTTGCTCAAAATGAATAACGTAGTAAAATGTACTTGTTTTTTACTGGGAAACCATTACCAGGTAAATATCTATATTTGGGACTGACATTTACTTTCATGTTAGTTTGTGAGGCCACTCATTTAAATAATCCATAGATAATTACCATCAGTATTGATATACCAGGGTAGGTAGTGACCTCTCTATTAAGAAATTCAACTATTCTCAAAAGTTAAATAAGTTTGCTAGAACTGTCCAAGGTCAAGGCCAAGGTCACACTTACTATATATAGAAAATCATCAACTGATTCAATTTAAACACTTAGCAACTTCATTCTTTCATGGATTTTGGTCAAACTTTATGCAAAGGTCAAGTATGAGTATACTTCGGACATTATTTTGTTTCAGGGTTCCAAGGTCAAGGCCAAGGTCACTGTTTCTATATATAGAAAATCATCAACTGATTCATGTAATTGTGTACTGGCATTTTAAGTTGGGATTTCGACCCTTTTTGATGGAGTTATGCCCCTTTGTGCGAAATACTTGTCCGCGCAACTTCTCCTTAACTATCAGGTGGATTTCAGTGAAACTTTTTATGAATGATTGGTATCTTATGTAGTTGTGCACCGGCATTTCAATTTGGGATTTTCACCCTTTTTGATGGAGTTAAGCCCCTTTGTACAAAATACTTGGCCATGCAACTCCTCCTTAACTAACAGGTGGATTTCATTGAAACTTTGCATGAATGATCGGTATCTTATGTAATTGTGCACTGGCATTTTAATTTGGGATTTCGACCCTTTTTGATGGAGTTATGCCCCTTTGTGCAAAATACTTGTCCGCGCAACTCCTCCTTAACTAACAGGTGGATTTCAGTGAAACTTTGGAGTTATGCCCCTTTGTGCAAAATACTTGTTACTGGTGGGAGACAATTTGCTTTGCCTTAGTAAGCCTTTAGCTTACAGTTCTGGTTTATATAGGAGCGGGGGTATTAGTTAGCATTTAACTTACAGTTCTAGTTCAATATGTTATGGAGATGGTAATAACATACAGAAAAAACAGATGAATATTAAAATCAACTTTAAGTGTAGTACCTTGTATGTGTGCATGTTTCAGTCTGTATCAAGATCAAAGTGGTTGTAACTTTTTATAGAACACTGAAACTTCTTTCACATGGCAGTGGGGCCTTTATGTCTTACAGACATTTTCTAGTTTCCATATGGTATCTTTTACAGATTCAAAGTTTGATTCAAAGTTATATGGGGTAATTGGAGTAGGGAAAGAACAGAAATATTGTGACAAGAACAATCAAATAAATTTACATTTTCACTGCAAGTCCGTATATAAACACTACCATAAGAAATTGCATATATTATGCTGATAGCTGTCTATAAACTAAATATGGGAAGTGTCATTTTAATGCTCTCCCCCTCTCCTCACGTATCACAAGACCATCTTCAGTTTCGGTAAGGTTGATTGTGCTGATAATATAGAAATTAAAAACTGCAAATATTGTAAAATACTTACATTCAGATAACAAATAACCATAAACTATGAGTGAAATATTAAATATGGATTTAACCAGTTTGCTTTCACAATATACCATGAGTATGAGTAACAAACACTTTTCTAATGTAATGCAGACATAGAAAAGTTACTTTCCTGTGAAAGCGTTGTTTTGGTTATACCACATAAACACATAGCTTTCAAGCCTTTATTAAGAATTGAAACAATTTTAAATTATTTATATTTAATATTGAGACCAGTAAAGTTACAGAGTAAGCTCCTTAAATGCTTTGTAACCGAGGGTGCTCTGATGTTCTTCTTTTAAATAAGGATATAACAATTTGTTTTGCTTATAACTTATTGATAATTTGCTACAGTTAATTATATAAAAAAGGACCTCTTTTTCGTTGGAACTTAAACAAATTTAAGTGCTAGGACTCTCTACCTTAACAAAATTCTGTGTATTACCCCTATATCAGTGCAACTGGTTTATTTCTTACCAGTAGTGGTATAATTGAATTGCTTGTTATGTGTAGGACTGTAGGGAAATGTTCTAATGTATTCTATTTGGTTGTAGAGTTTCAGTGAAGCATTAAGACTAGGAGGAGATAGTCCAAATGTCCACCTCAACTTAGGAGCCCTACATCATATACTGGTAAGTGTATTCTGCAATTAATAATAATAATAATAATATACATGCAACGTTTATATAGCGCCCTATATAATTTGTAAAATTACTCTAAAGCGCTTTACAACATATATGGATAATAGTATTAGTTATAATTGTGAAACAAAAATGGCTTACAATCACCATTATCCATTAAGCAAGATAATCATCGCAATGTGCACATAAATGAATAAAGAAAGGGTGGTATTTACATGACGTCTGTTCAAATAGTCTAAAATGCAGACATGAAGAGGTGAGTTTTGATGTCCTTCTTGAATTTGGCCAGGGTATTTGACTTTTCTGGTAGAGAAATTAGGAAGTGTTCATGCTTTATAAGTAGCTTGAGAAGGGAATAAAATGTGGCTTAATTGTATCCACATTCATTACATTGACCATACACAGCATCATTCCACATCTTTAAATGATATATTACTCATACTTAAATGCTGAATCAGTAGGTTAAACAAGGCTGTGAACTGTATCATAGTAATGAGATGAAATTTATAAGTATTAATTATGACGAAATTCTCAGGGGTGTTTGAATATGAACATAGTTGAGATTCTGTTAATCATATGCTCAATATAGATTTTGTGAATATTTGTTTGTAACTTTTCTAATACAGGACCGCCACAAAGAAGCTAAACATCACTACTTGCGAGTTCTGTCCATGGATCCAAGTCATACGATAGCCAAAGGCAATCTCCAAAAACTGGAACGCCTCCAAAGTCAGGAAAGATCACGGTTGTGAAGGGAGATAATCCATGTCCAATTGCTCAAAACTAATATTAGCATTATTGTTGAACTGCCAAGGGGTGCAGAAATATTGTGCTTTAGATTTTAATAAATGAGACAAAATAAAGCTGCTACCATTTCCTGATCTTCAAACCTGCCAAAAAAAGTTTGTTTTTTTACCCTTGTACTGTTAGGTAAGTATCTGAAAAGATGAGTCTGTGATCTGAAATTAAAAACTTGCAGGAATACACGTTTCAATTTTATTTTTTTTTGTGTATGTTCCTGTATTAATCCTAATGTCTTAATGAATATATGTACATGTATAAATGTTTTCCATTTTGGTGCATCGTTGACAATATTTGCCAATTTTTAGCCAATTTCTTTTTAACATAATACATAAACAAATAGTGTGTATGAGTTCATGATTTCATATGTCATGTGTCAGTTAAAAGACCTCCATTTTGTATTGGTTTTGCCAAATGTTTCGGCATTATGACTTCTTAATACAGAACACATTTTTTATTGCCAAAATTTTTCTGTATTACTCGTGTCATTATAATTCACAAGATTTTTTTGTATAATTCTGTCTTATCAAGATATAAATTGGACAGGTTAATATTGCTGTTGTCCTTGCTTGCCTTCCGAATATGTTCCCAATCTTATAATGGCACCTTGTAATCACAGACTTTAGTCAAGGTTTATTCTGTAAAAAAACTACTTTATTTTACAGGTGTACATACATTGTATGTGCATCAACCATAGCTCTTATGTGTGGTGCTGTAATGTTTCAGAATATCTGTTGGAAATTGTGGTGTTATGGTTGAAAGCCTTTCTTGTCATATTTACCATGTCTCCAGATGAAGTATTGATTCATCTTCATCTATATTCCTTCCTCCGTCTATACCGACGATTACGGAAGTCGGTCTTGTGCTGTGGTGCGTTAATTGTTATGTACAGTGATTTTTTTGATTTTTTTTTTTTGTATATTTTTCCTATTCCTATTTAATTCCTATTTTACAATGTATCAGTTTTCTGTTGCTGCTTTCTTGTCTTGAAATTACTTAAAGACATTACTGTTTATCCGAAGGATACATGTAAATACTTGGATATTGCCGATCAACTGATTATTTAAATGATGCTGCTGTACATAAATAATCATTACATTGGTTTATCTTTAAACGGGGTAGGACATGTTATATTTTTTAATTGATTTAAGCAGTTCAGATTTATTGTACTTATATCTTTATAACAATAAAAACTTTAAAATTAATAGAAAAATGTATTGCACTACTGGAATATTATTTGAATTATTTCTGTATTATTTACCGATGCAGCATATGGTCTGAGTGATCTGTGTATGTAATGTCTCAGCAATGTGTTTGTAATGTCTCTTATTAAGATACAAAGTTTTTTTATGTACAAACACCTTTATTATTTCTGACTTTTTATTTTAATAAATAAAGCTCCTTTTTTTATTTTCATAAAATTATCATTATGAAAGCATCCAACATTTATCTTTAGATTTATCGATATTACCAGTATATGTAAGTCACTAAGAATTCACTGATATCCCTAATGCAGTATCTGTTATGAATTATATAATATGTTTAATGAGTTAGGAACAAGTGGCTACATACTATTTTTGTAGTACTTTTGTATTATACAAGTCCATGGGGCCATAAAATCCCTAGAATAATTACATGTATATTGAAATTCACATATTCAATAATGAAATTCACATATATTTTAAGTTCACATACTATTCATTGATATTCACACATTCGCTATTGTTAATTGCACGCTATTATATTGACATTAGAAAAATTCTATATTATTATTGGATTTTAAATTGATGCTGATCATATGATACATTATTTCATGAGTGATAGTTTAAGGGCCAGTAACAAAAAGCTTTAAGAAACAAACATTGTGAATATATACAATTTCAAATTTTGTTTTTGTTTTAATTTTTTTTCTCCAAAAATTCATTCCATATGTACATAATATAATTTTGTACTACTGTATTTTGGGTTGTTTTATCGTCATCATAAATATTGTTAAAAGAATTTGATAGTCCATAACTTTTATTGTTTAATTTCTTTTCTAAATGTTAATTCAATAATTATGTACATAACAGACTTTGGTAAGATTTTGATTAGCCCTTTTTTATCAAAAAAGAAAGTTGATTTTTAAAAGCAGAGGCTAGAGACATACACATCAAAAATTGAATTATGAAGTGATGACAATATTGTTGGTATCAGTAGCTATTTCAGTTGTAGAAGAGGTCATTACCATTTTATTAACATGTAAGAGTGTCGGGTGAATGATGTATACAAAAAGTTGTATAAGAAATCATGTGCTTCCCAAAGTAAAATTTTGCTTATCAGATAAAATTAATAGTGCATAAAGTGATGGTTCTGATTTAAAGTAGGTGCTTCTATGTATATCTCTAGTCAGTTTAATTATTTTATATGTAAGTATATACATTTTGATATTTCAGTATTTTATAATATATGTAGTGTATATAATATTGATTATTGTGAGAGAGAGACTGGTTTGTTTGTATTTTATTTTGGTATGATGTAATGTGTGATGAACCTTGTCTACACTGAATCTTTTGTTCAGATAAAACAGGAGTATAAAGTTGGATCTACCTGAATGTCTCAGGGTATTGCACATTCAGGGTTTGGTTTAGACAGATTACGTGATGTCTTAAAATATACACTTTATTAGCATTAAAATCTTAGTAAAATTACAATTTGTCGATCCTTTCAAATGACCCCAGATTAGGTTTTATCTGTATATACCTGGCGACCCTTGGTTAGGTGTATGTTTGATCCTTGGCATCCAAAGGTTAGGAATATGTAACACCCTAAGTTAGGCATTTGTTTAACCCCCTGCTGACCCCAGGTTACGTCCTTCAAATAAATTATGTTAGCTGTTGGGATGCTATATACCAATAAAACCAAACTAAACCCAAGATTACCGGTAGGTATATATGTTTGACCTCAGCTAACCCCAGTTAGGTGTATGTTTGACCTCGGCTCACCCAAGGTTAGGTGTATGTTTTACCTCAGCTCACCCAAGGTTAGGTGTATGTTTGACCTCAGCTCACCCAAGGTTAGGTGTATGTTTGACTTCGGCTAACTTCAGGTTAGGCACATATTTGACCTCAGCTGACTTCAACTTAGGCTTATTTCTTATCTCAGCTGCATGAACCCAGACGAGGCATGTGTGCCCCCGGCCTGCTGACCCGAGGTTAGGCATATGTTTTGATTCAAAGGACCTAAGATTAAGCACAATTTATGTTTATTCAGATAAAAAATGCTGATGATTCATTACACTATCCTAAAATTGTATGACAGGATATTACAACATTTGACCCTTGGTGACCCCAGGTTAGGCATAAGTTTGATCACTGATGACCAACAGTAAAATTACATCTAACCAATTACCCGTATTCACCAAGGGTTTCTAAATGTTCTCGTATACATGTAGATGGTTTCTGAACAACTGTGGTAAAATCATGACATGTCTGAAATGATCATTATGCTTTTATAATATCAGAATAGATGTTCATTCCATTAGGGAATATGTATTATTTAAGCTTGTTTCATTATGTTTTGAAAATACATACATACATTTCGAAAATGCCAAAGTGAATATGAAAACTAAAGTTGATTAAGATTTTTTTGTCTTCACAGGTTCATATTTACTTTCATATGTATGCATTAGGACATCATAGGAAGATGTCTTTACAATTTTTTGCATGTACTGGTTTAAAATGTTGGTGAGAAGTTCTGGTTGTGATTTCAGATATCCCTGAATAATAAATGAAAGTAGAATTTTTCAATATGACTGTGTTAATTGTTACCATGAAACCTCGCATATCTGATGTATCAGATTTATTATTACATATTTGTCTTTTAAATAAAAATAAATAAAAGCTGATTTAAAAAAGATGTTGACTTGATTTGTTGTTAGTGTTCTTTTTCAATACCCCCATGGATGGTTTAGATGTATAATCTTAAAATGGAGAGAAGACAAATTGAAGAACTCTGTATATGGTCTGTAATTCACAGTGCTAATATGGGGCCTTAACTCGCAGAAATATTAGGGAGTAACTAATCACGTAATAAAAGGAACATATCCACAGGTACCATTACAGGGGCATGGCTTGTATATATCTCCACTACATGGTCTGAATATGTGTATCCAAGCCAAATAATTGGACATTTTGTCATTTGAACCCTCGATCCATATTTATATGACCTTAGGTATTGTGAGGAGGTTAGACCCCAAACAAACATATCAAACATTCATTGGAAATATGAAACATTTCTCTTATCACTGGTACATAATTAACACTTGCAGCTACTTAAATGAAAACTATAGATTAATTATTTATAGACAAAACTTGTGCAGATAACTTTTCTGAGGAGTATTACCCTTAATACACAAAAACAATGTTGTGGGGATCTAACCAGTATATGTGCCATGCCCCTTTAGTAATCATAGATTAGTTATAATTCTTGAACACTTAATTAACTTTGTAAACAGACTTTTCATGTATTCATGAGGACATCAACTTGTGTTTCACTCAAAATGAATGTCTTACAACGTTGTGTATGAATAATTGCTCTCAAGATTCATGAACTTAATTCTTAAACTTAACAATTAAGGCGACTTTAAACCAAAATAAAGATCACACACACATAAATAATCTACAGTAATATAAAATAATCATTGATTTAATATGGCAAGAGTGTCAATTAAAAATAAGAAACAAATATTCCATATTTGACAATTTATATGCAACAATTGTATACAAAACAAATACATTTTTAAACTTTCACAAATTACATGTACAATCATTGCTGAGACCATAACAGCCTGTTCATTTTTATACAAGTCATTTTCATTACACTGTGGTATATACTTTTACCACAGACTTGGCTAATCTAATTCCGTGCTATTACTTGAGCCTTAAAACGTACATGTACCAGTGTATTTCTTCTGTTACTTTCCAAAGGATAGGGCAGTTATTCACATCAATATGTGTGATTACCCAGGTAACTTGTGGCCAGGCAATGCTTAACATTAATTGCTGAACTAGTGAGTGAGTCCCAGAGTTAAACAGTAAGGCAGTATTTTCCTTGGCTGTTACAATATTCCCCCTCTGAGAAGCCTTGTCCCAAGACTTTGCCTGGGGAATCCCATGAGTTGTCCCTGTGTACCAATGCACCTTCCCCAGCCACTTAGAACTGGTCTACATGATACTCACTAGGTCATCATGCTGCCACCAAACGTGACATGCAGGCGGGCACCCATCCAGCCACTGACCATGCTTGATGTTGCTGAATTGGTAAGCAAGTCCCAAAGTTATAGCACATCACTAGAACATTTCCCCTTATATTCCCTGGCTTTCACACTTGGAAAGTGTATGTCTATCATCATTGATAGTGCTCCTTATGTAGGAAAGGTAACATCACTTGTAACAATGAGATTAAGAAATTTTGTTTATTCAGAAGAAGTCAACAGTCATTCTGTCTACAACTTCCTGGTCACCAACCATCTGCAAAACAAAAAGCTGAATAAGTCAAAGACTGGTAAGATGTCAATGCTAAATTAAGGTAATAAGAGAATTAGAAAAAGTCGATGTGAGAAATAAAATCAGAAACTAAAACAAAAAAGCCTTATAGAACTTCAGAAGATTTTTAAAGCTTTTTACTCATTATATTGCATGTTGACATTTGACCCCAACCAGTACTCAAAGTTGACTTTTGATCTAAACACATTATAACAGAAAAATATTCATATATCTGCTGGTCTACATATTGCATCAATGTATCAATTGGATCTAGATTTAATGGTTCTTCAGATAATACTGTTTAAATTGTTTAACATATTGGACACCCTATGACATTGAAAGTAAGTCAAGGTCATTTTTATAAGGAACATTTATAACACACCATTCCAGGCACCTAATATGATCAGATATCATGACCCTTGGGTTTTTGGCATTCAACAAGAAGTCATTAAAAACAGATGGACAGGCACACAATAGACATGACACTAAACCATATAAGGTCGCCAGCACTTTGTACGAGATGAACTAAAAGTATCAGTTGTACAGGTATGAATAGTTGTATGTACTAGCTATGTAAGTAAAATTATATCAGTTATATAAATAGTTGTACATGTATTAGCTATTTATGTAAATAAAGTTATATCAGTTATACAGTGAATTTTGGAATATTGAGTCTTGCACTATCGTTTTATTTCCTCTATGACCCGCCCACATTTTGAGAACCCGTATACAAATCAGATAAATACAAGTATGAATGATTATACAAGATTTATCGACTTCTTACCTTTTCAAATTCTGGGAATGTAATTTGACCTTTGGTTTCAAGGTCAGGGTGACTTAGAGCTTTGAATGTCAAGGCCAGAATGTGATCATCAGAGATAGCAACAGAGTAAAATAATTTGTAGAGCCGGAAAATCTCATCGTGGGTTAAAGCATCACTACTGTAGATGTTGAATAGATCAAAGATGACTGTAAAATAGCAGAAAATATAATTTTAATACATAATGACATTGGAATACATTTCAAATATAGATAAATAAAGAATAACTATAAAACAGCAAATTTCATTTAACTCATTCAAGTTATTGATTCCTGGAAAGAAATACACAAGTTACTGTGGTGGTATTTGACTCATCTAAATTCACGTTTAAACCTAAATTACCATGCTTCCCAAAATTATCATTTAACAATGGCTAAATAGTTCAATCAATTTTGTTTAAGTTTAACTCATTCACCCATGAAATTTCATAATGAGCTATACCAACCTTTGGATTGGAAGAGTTCAAATGTGTCTTCAGGGGTGAATGAGTTAATACAGCTGTTATTAATTTGGATAACTTACAATGTGCCAACACCAAACTATACGGTGTACCAAGGCTGATGATGTCATATTTGTAGAATGGGATTTCCCATTGTTTCCATTTATAGATATAGATACCGGGTAATACATGTAGTACTCTACAGTCAAGGGGAGATAACTATATTTTACCTAGCCAAACTTTGTCTGCCCAATCATGACGTGAAAAACATACATTTCTTTTTCTCTGCTGGTCCAACCCGATCACTGAGTAGGGCACAAACACGAAGAAAGGTTTTGGGGTAAATTTTGAGAGACCGCTTGTCAAGTAAACTGGCAATGACTGGTGGTGCCAAGTCACTGCCCGCAAACTCCACCATTGTCAACATGTTATCATAGGATATACCGTCTGTACCATCAGGGTCCATGTCTTTATATCGCTTCATCAACTTCCTCAGCTGACTTTCTGTGACTGAAACAGATTAGACAATTATCATCAATGAATTTTGTGCCTTATAAATATGATCAATTATCATTAAAAAATGGATGATTGTATAATGATAATTAAATCTGTCTGTCTGTTTAAAACTTCCTAAGGTCAAGGTCAAGGTCACTGTTACTAAAAACAGACCAAGACAATATATGGTGATATACTGAAGATGTTCAGAAGGGGTTTTACAAGTTTCTTAGATCAAAGCTGCTGTTGCTTAAAATGTGTTATTTGGAAGAGTTACAGTCGGACACATGGTAGGGCCCTTGCTGACTTTTCAGTGTTCTAGCTAAGACAAGGTATAAGACAGATATGACAATTATATCCGTCTCTGATAACTGACTTATGCACACCCTTTATTGAAATGAAAACAAACAATTGTGGCCCAAGACTTTGGGCTTGTATCTCTCAGCTGATATCTAATGATGTTAGCAAAACCTGGTAAATGATTCTATGATGTATTCTGGTAATGTACATTGTAGGTCAGACAAGAGACTATATATAGCAGACAAGAGACTATATATAGCAGACAAGAGACTATATATAGCAGACAAGAGACTATATATAGCCGACAAGAGACTATATATAGCAGACAAGAGACTATATATAGCAGTCAAATAGCATTTTGTCATCTGAACAACCTTAACTGATGAGTGCCCTTAATGATTAGAGTCCATGACCCTAGGCAGTATTGTTTATGAAAAGATGTCATTTGAGGTTATCAACAGACCTGTGACCTAGAGCGTGGACAGACAAAAAATGAATACCTTGCCCTGGTATAATTAATCTTACAGGCACTTTGTGCCAACGAAGGGAGTTCAAAAATTAGATATACACTATTAACAGTGTAACTGCAATTATATGATTACATTTACATTTGTTGTGGCAATGCATTTCTATCTCAAAATGAATTGTAGAAATAAATAAAGGTATTGGTGCACCAATACAATTATTAGGCAAGGAGATCCATTGTCCTGTGGGTAGTGGTTGGTGGTGTACTGTGGCCTAGCCATCCAAAACATATGTTAACTAACGAATGCAACCTACATTTATGGAATCCTTGGCCTTGATGCTCCATCACTTACCTACTTTCATCTTAAAATGCCATGTAAGTTTTTACCAAGAATAGCTTCATCTTATAAGGCAATAGTCATTTGTAGATCATCTTGCTAAGTTTGCTGAGCATTTGAAAATCAGGATAAGCTAAATGTAAACACATGAATGTAGGAGTGTGATACAAGCCATAGTATCACAAGTGTAATTTGTACTGGTACTAGTAAGGCTCAATTGGTTAGAGCTAAAATCTGACTTGAAATTTAGTTGAGTTATTTGAGATGTGGAGTCAAGGTGCTTACATGGAGTAGAGGCTAACAGATCCTCGATTTCTTCCTTGCTCAAAACATTTTGCAAACTGGATTCATTTCCCTAAAACAGTCAAACATATTAATTGTCTTACATCAAAGATACACTAACCGAATTGTCACTAATATACATCAATCAATTTAGAAACTTTAATCTAAAATATAAATTAATTCACCAATTTAAATACAAAGTGAGGAGAGATTTAAGATGAAAAAGAGCAAAACCATGTTATATTTCCTTCCAAAAAATAATTCATCTCCTTCTTTTACCAGCACTGCTTACTGTATAATTAAGTCACCAATATATACCTTTCTGTACTATTGACTGTATATTACTCCACACCCCTTGTTAAATTTGTTCTCCTGTTCATGAATGAAAATGACAAAACAATATGAGGGGATGGAGAGGGTAACTTTTAAGGGGAGAAGGAATTAACCCACAATATACATGTACAGTAATACTTGTGTGAAAATTATATATCTTCCTGGGTGTTGTCATCAGTGCTGACTATTCAATATTGGGCTATAGCTACTAACCATGTTTTCAGTTATCAGATGAAGGTAAATTTTAGTAAGAGTCAGCAGCTTTCCTTGTGTGAATTTCTCTTTCTGTGCACTTCATCATCATGAAACTGAATAAAAAACAATCAATATATTCACTATCAGAATGTACAAATTATAATTAACTGTTCACAAAGGATGTTCTTATTTCTTAGTGTGAAACAGTTTTGGAAAGAGAATGATACATGAATATATTATTAAGTATCATAGAGCAATTATTACAGATAAGTTAAGCTAATTATAAAATCCTGAGCTGTCCTGTCGGATGCAAAACCTTGTACAAATTTATATATTACGACAGACTCTACAATAGTCAATACTGCATGTGAGATGCTGGACACGCTAACATGTGTACAGTATATACTATATAATAGTATTATATATGGTAAATATACACATCAATATATGTATTATTGTGTCCAGCACCTATGGTTTGACCACGGAATTAGATAAGGCACATTATATAGGCCCTAATTATTATAGTGTGCATGCACCTGTTCACTGTGACCTGCACTGCAGCAGTCACGTGCACACACTACTCCAACAATGTTAGAGGTTTTACACGGCGAGATACTTTTGACAGGCGCCGCGTAACCGGCAAAATCATATCCGATAGAAAAAAGGCCGACCAGCGGCCTCTCATGTTATGGGAGTAGTGCACACACTAACCAAGGAAGACTTCATAATAATAAGTAATTATTTTGTTTGACGGAGAAGTTTTAATTAACACATGATACTTACACAAATGAAAAATGCATCAACTAGAGCCACAGCATAATATGTCTAGACATAGTAATAACACTGCATGACGCTTGAGCATGGAAACGGTTGTTTGTAAACATATTTACTTGAGTGGTCATTCGTACCTCTAAAATTGAAGATTTCTTTTCTTAGTTTACCGTAGCATCTGTCTTATTTATACAAAATGTGTTCTTTTAACTCTCACGAAATGTATCTCTTATTGTGTGAATAAGGTTATAAATACACATTTTGTCAAAAGAATTAAATATTTTCCACTTATGAAAAGTCTATAACCGGGGATTCCCTCAGCACCAAGTCAAAGAACAGTAAAGGAATCTCCTCTCATATTTTGACGTCACTTCCTGTTAATTAACTCGCAGGTGGGTGAGGTCAGATCGTGTCGCCAAAAAACAGTGGGTGTTCGGATGCTTGCTGACTAACACATATGAACACGGGCAAGTGGAAGAGCTGACCGATTAACGTAAACATCGGTTTTTGTGGTTTTGATATGTTAAAGAGTCAACGATACAGTCAGTGCGACTTGTTCAACTTCAAGTCGCGCCAACAAACTCAAGTTGAGCGTTAGGGACATCTGGTAGAAGATTCGTACAGCTTCGTTTCAATCTTGACAGTGTTTATCATTTCGAGAAACACTTATATGTGAGGATGGATCGGTTAAACTGATCAACGGATTATACTTCTGTCTGCATTTATCTAACGAGATCGTCCATCAAATACAATGCTTGTGGTAACTGTAGCAGTGTTTTTAATACAGGTAAGAAATTATGACAGGTGTCTTCTAAGTATATCTACCTGTACATGAACATGTAGATATGATGGCAGATTAACAACTAAACATTTGGCAAAACAAATGTGTACCGTACGTGTTCCTTATTAATGATTTTGCATTCCTAATTGTTGGTGAAATTTCAAACTATTGATATTATATCGACGATGTACATGTATATTATATATCTAACGACTCTGTTATAAAGCAGACCTGAGTCATGATCAGCTGATACTGTATGTTATGCATGTCATCCCAAGCAACATGAATTAAAAGACATGTATAATAAGAGGAAGATTGTAACGGGTAAAAAGGTGTTTGTGAAATCAATTCTGGACCGCATGACTGTATATAATATGTTTGTATGGAATCATCAAAAGTTTAATTATAAACAAGCCCCATTTGAAAAGCTTTATTTATTTTCATTAGAATGTATCTAACGTATACAACAGAACCGTGATTAAAATGTCCAACTCTGCACTTTAATACAAATTAAGCTATTTAATTAATACCAGTACATGTACAGTACTCGCCCACATTTTGAGATTTTTTTTATCATGATCTGTTTGTAATGGAACTTTTTGCAATAAATATTCAAGGACTCATATATGAAAGAGAAAATGTCCTACAAAAATAATTTAATGTTTCTCACACCCGAAAATCTAGACCAAATTTGTTTATTTAATGTATTATTCTTAACATTATAAACAAATTTGGTCCAGATTTTCTAGATATATATTAAATATATACCATAAGAAATAACTGTGAGAGCTAGGTTTTGTACATAACTTCCTGGTTATGAGAATATTACTTCATGCCAAGTTGTGTCCAGTAACATGTAAACAATGTGGAGAACTATAGATATCCATCTGTATGCCTTGGGCATTCTGGCCATCCGTTATTAGGCCATAAAGTGCTTTCCTGCCTCTGGTGTTTGCATACTGTGTCTTTTTGATAATCTGTGAGGCCAACATGTGAATTTATAAACTAAAAGTTCTCAATGGTTCTGTTAACCTCATTTTGGTATCAAAGCTGCTCCAAAAATGCCAGGGCTAAATAAACCACATTTTGTTTTACTACTTGGTATCATATTCAGTCACTTTTTTAAACAGTAATAGCACTACAACTTACTTATACCAGTAACCATATTTGTGTAATACAAATGTACAATGGCAGATTTGATGATACATTGTATCTGGAAAATACAGGGATGTCTGTACACAAATTTATATAAATGTAGCCATTTCTTTGCCATGACTTTATTTTACTTCAAAGTTACTCATACGTATACACTCACTACACACATGCATGCAACCACGCACACAGAGAACACTATAAGCTAATGGAATTATTTCTGTACACCAAATTATTTATGACTTTTTATTGGGCCAATTAAGATAATAATGTATACAGTATATACAATCTGTGTATATATACATTGTGAGTCTGGAGGTATAAACAATCCAGAACAACTTTTATCAGTGTCAGGGCCCTGTAGAATTACGCCCTGTCTGCTTATATTACGGTAATACCTGAGACATTCCTAGAGAAGCTTAGATTCACATAATTAACTATAATAGTGGGTCTAAGCCTTCTTCATTTAGTGTATTCAAATATTGTGCAAGAAACTTGTTGCATATATTTATTATTCAGCCTTTTGAATTATATAATTACTGTAGGAACATGGGAATAAGAGCAAACTATGTACAAACTGGCAGTAAAATCACTGTCAATTCAGCTATGCTGTACATGATGTATATTTGCATTTGCCTGTCGTCTATACACAGGTAGCTCTCCATGTCTATCCACAGTTCAGAGTTTACTCAGTATGATCTGTGATCGCTGATTTATTGATCTGGGATTCTGACTGCTTCCTTTCTGCTCGGATGAATTTCTTTCCGTTTTGGTTTTCCCTATCTTTCCATTGTAAACCAGGTTACCAGGGTATATAAATTTAAACCCCAAGTCACCTACCAGTTGTCTGATATACAATGCATCACAGTTCTTGTATCCACTGACCAATTATGTACACACATTTTGCAAGTTCACTTTAGGTGATATTCTAATATAAGGGTATACAAAGATACTATGAAATAAATTTCTTGTGGGGCTTCATGGCTGTTGTTATGCCATGGTTCTGATATATCCTGTCGATGGTTTTAGATAAATCGATTATACTAAAAAGAACAGCCATCCTGAAGGGAGAATCAGTGGCATCCAACGTTATTATAATGACACCATAATAATTGCATGACGTCAACATCCATTTGTGTCATATGGCATTCATAGCTGATATGAATGCCATCATAATTTGGTAGGGTTATAAAGTGGAAGTACCATTGTGTGGTAAATACTTTTATTGAAGAACATGTAAACCCCCCACCCCCTTCCATCCTTCCTAGCCTTTTAGTTAAATGTCTAAATCATTATTTTGCTATTCATGAAACCATACAAACAGTCCCTCTTTTCCCCCCTACTTTTCAGGTCAAATGTATATATTGATTATAATCTGTGTAAACTTCAAGGTCATTAAAGCTTACTCCTAGTACAGAATGAAAATAAAAAAAGACCAATTTATCTATATGGCATTCCATTGTGAGGGATATGGAATAAGGGCACTGAAGTAGGTATTGTTTTTCTGTTCAAAAATAACATTTTCAAGTGGACGTAATCCTAATACGTTGTTCCGCACTGTTACAGGGTGACATATGTGGAAGTCAGATCAGGAAACACTTATATTTACTATATATAAACTGGTATGTCATCTACAAAATGTTAGATTTGCTAACCAGACGGGGATAGTATAGATCATCGACTTGTTTTGCACTCGGTACCAGAGATTTGACATGTGATGCTAAACAATGATAATGTGATATGTTATGTTTGGTGGTCATGACTCAGTGTGGATGGTGCATTTCAATGTTGATTTAGCAGCTAGAATGATTCTGATCTATACAGCTCCAGCTAACATACAGTAGTCTAACCCTAGAGTTTTGAGCTTTCTGATTGTCTTTAATGATATAATCTATTATTCTGGTACTTTTCTCATAAGATAAAATGTATGTATTAAATAAATAATGAGCTATAATTGACACACTGCTAATTAATTAATAAAAACACCTGATTGATCACTTAATCTTAGATTTCATTGTTAAAGCCAAGGAATGTTTCATGAACATAAATGTTGTGTACACAAGCTAAGCTTATCATTTCCTAGGTCCTGTGTTTTTGTTTTTTGTAGTATATATGCATATTGTAAAAAGAAATATTAGTTTAATCATCATACTTAAAATACCGGAATGGTCTGGAGCAGGATCTTATTTGTCAACACTGCTATAAACATATCAACACAGAGAAACAAGTGTTTAAATCTGGATATTTTACCAAGTTGTTTATAGTTCGGTTCAAGATCAGTGTGTGTAAATCATCTACAGAAATAAGACCCGTAGATTGTGACCTTGATTATGAGTACAATTGTATATAACTCTGAGATACTGTGGAGACAATCTCCTGGAGCTAGAATTGAGGAGTGTCCTTATAACATAATAGTCTACATCCTGTTATTCGGTTGTTACAGACCTATATCCTATTATAGAGAAACTTCAGTCTAGGTCTAGGGCAGAACTTAAAGGTTAATGAAAGCACACGGAATGGTATACTGTTGTTTTTTTCTCTCCCCAATTCTTGAATTACTGTCAGACAGCCAGAGTATATACATACATATATATATAATATACAAGTGACAGATTGCAGCTGTTGACAAATAACACATTGCCCCTTTTTAGGTCACCTGAGCTTTGCTCAAGTGACCTATTCTAATCGCTTTTCGTCCGTCGTCGTGCGTCGTCCGTC
>JAUMHH010041778.1:0-24000 GCA_032359455.1 Chlamys rubida
AGTTTTACGTCTTTGCAACGATTAAGTCCACAGGTGTATGAAGACTGGATACGGACAAAATATAATTTCAATTAAGCTACACAGTAGCCCCTGAACTTCCATAATGAACTATTCCAACCTTTGGTTTGGAAGGGTTCAAATGTGTCTTCAAGGGTGAATGTGTTAAGCTCTACAAACAAACCAGCATGCTATGCTAATAAACATTTCTGTAAATACCGAAGTGTCTTCACTTACACATGTCAACTGTACACACAGCCAAAGTATTCTCACTACCACGGTCCAACCGGACACAGAAACCAAAGTGTCCAGACTAACAAGTTTCACGACAGAGAACTAAAGTGTCAGGTATAATAGGGTTCCGTGGGATGTACTAAATCATTAATGTATAGTGTTTGGTGGCGCTATCGGACTAAAGTGTCATACACAAGGGCCTTATAGTATACGTCTGGTGATGGGTAAGTAGCATCATCCTTAAACCATTACCAGTGTCATCAATCACTGCTGTTGAGATATATAACGATGGACCAGAAGCGTAAAGCAGTTTAGCTCATACATCCCTAAATGTATATTTGGACCCTCCCAAATCAAAGACTAGGCAAGTACAGTTTAAATATGCAGGGGTGAATGAGTTAATACTGTTTATTCGTACAGTGTATTGTCTGTACTGGCGCTGCGATTGTAAATGAGGTTATATATATTTGTATATATATTTACATTTGTATATAAGAGGACTTCTGACCGGTATAACAACGCTCTTACTTATTTCAAAATCATCGCATGTACATTGGCACATCTACAACTTGGAACATGGTAGCTTGTTTCTTGTCATAAGTTTAATTATTTAAGGGGCACACATAATTTCCATTATGTTCCCCATGAACATAAACATTGCTGAGTTTTTATCTTTTATCACCAAGCTGCCTTCCCGTCCTTTATACACCAAATGTTCTATTCTCATGGAGGAAGATGTAAAAAAACAACCGGTCTGGTTTTGTTGCGTGAAATGAAATTGGCAGGAAATTGGATTGCACTGGATCTAAACTAAGTTTTATCATTAAGGATTTGTGTGCCATAACTTGTTAACAATAAATGTTTACTTTTAATACTGAAAACAAATGCAAGTTCAAGAGCACTTACCATGTGAGGCGACGATGTTCACCCTCCTACACAGAACAGGAAGGACCTGCAAAACGACTGCTTGCGGAACATTGTGTTATGTCTATGAAGACTACCGAGCGTACCGAATGTCAATGGTCACTGCCTCGTATTTTATTCATGTGTCGATCAGTTGGCAAGGACCACATGGTGTTGGCGAATGTCAAACGTTTGCGTAGTGTTGTAAGATAGTGTGTAACATTTTTATATATATAAGTATAAAACATTGTTCATGACCAATGACAGAAAACAGATTTATCTATATATCTAACTACTGTCTATAAGATTACAGGTACTGGTACATCAGAGGAAAAAATACTAGCTATATAAAAATTACTATATATTACAACATATATGATTAAAGATAACTACACTATAGTTTTATTTAGGTTATATTCAAAACGTCCTCAGATATATTTATGTTCAGTAACAATTTGAAAAGTACATCTTGGCATTTTTTGGGCGAAAATGGTTCTTTCATGACATGACATTAATCAGTATATTTTACAACATATATTCTAGTCTACATTACTTATAGGAAGCGGTGCGTCAATGCATTAAAACAGATACACATACAGTAGGATATGTTACCGTGTTTTAGTCTGGTTACTCAGATATCAGTACTGATTCGCTGGTTTTTGTACACAGGTATTATTGTTTTAATCAGTTAATCACAACACTGGCCTAATGTCTATCAGGGTGAATTCGGGTACTAACTAAAGGAATGTCGCGGGGAAGCGATAAACAAAAAAACAAAAAAAACACAAACAAATCAGGAGGAACTAGCTAGAACAACACACTGCCTAACCTAAACAGGCGCTAAGGGTGTTTTACCCCGACTATCACAACGTTATAGCTATACGACGCGCAGCCTCACAAACCCGACCTCAACTTCACGTGGGATACTTCCCGCTTTTTAAACTAAAATAAATGTTGGAATGTTGATATCCACGGCAGTAGACCAAATTACTCGCTGTCAGAACGCGGTTGTAGAGAATCGAAACTATTTTCAATAGCGATTATCCTTGTATTTTCCTGTGAATCTAGATCTTTGTTAAGAAAACTGATTTATAAATTATAATGCCCACTTTAACGCCAACATGTTCAAAACAATTAGATACGTTTTCAGCATCATATATTAAGGGAAATAACTCTTACACGAATCACAGGTTTAAAGTGCAAGGTAAGCCATATACTTAAATTAAATTACCCTAACAAATCACGGATTAACGGGGTGCCTATAGCATTAAGGGAGATAACTCTATTTCTAAAAAAATTCTTCAGGTTCGTAAGTATGGATTATGATTCTTTTTACACAACCAATACAATTTTCTATGTAGAGAAAACTCTAATACAAAGCACAGATTTAAAGCGTAGCCTTATATCTAAGGGGGATAACTCTAACACCAATCGCAGATTTTAATTTGTCAGAATTTGTCACCGAGACCTATTCCTTATGGATACGTCAGAAAGCGAGCATTTGCCTACTATCCGTGGATTTTCATAGCTATAAAGCATTATCGATATAGTTACAAAGTATGTATGCCTGAAATCAGACGGAATTTATAAAAACAAAAAACAGGAATAGTACCACGCGTGAAGTGTTTCGCGTATCGGAATCGATTGCAGGAACCACCAAGTCACTTTGTGTCCACATGAAGGCTGCTGAAAGTGCAAAAGCAAAGCAAGCACCCATCAACGCGTATATTTCTTATGGACCTTAAAGAAAACTCAAATCCTAATCAATCTCTCAAGTTCGTGAGGTTGCGGGTAGTATACGTATTTGCACTGGACATTGTAAATGTGTTTTAAATATATAAAAAAGTTATGACGATTTGTGGAGAAAAATATCGAAACTACAGACGAGACACGCTGAATTTAAGATGAATGTTAACTTACCTTCTATTGGAATGAATGTAATGGCAAGATAGACATCGAGCATTATCTACATGGCCGTTTATTATTTACCAAGCCAACATCACGTAACCACGCCCATAAGCACGCCTACATCACGTAACCACGCCCATAAGCACGCCTACATAACGTAACCACGCATATGGCCACGCCTACATAACGTAACCACGCATATGGTCACGCCTACATAACGTAACCACGCATATGGCCACGCCTACATAACGTAACCACGCATATGGTCACGCCCACATCAATATATTTATGCCCATCATTACACCAACAATACACAATCAACACAAATAAATGAAAAATTGCCAAATTTAAATAATCAAGAAAATGACAACCATGTGAAAACTTAATTTAACATAATTATCAGTATGAAATGAAACGAAAGAATTGAAAACGTTATAATAACATTAATCAATAAGATAAACCACCAAGTTATGTCATGATATGCATAACACATACATCGATGTTGGCAAACGAAATAAAGTTTAAAAAGAAATTAAATGACATAAAAAAAAATACCAAATAACAAATATGAAAGAAACCTAAAGAAACCATATTAGTATTAACAGTTCTATGGTAGTGTTTCCGAAACACAAATTGTCCATCTTAAGAAAGCCGGGAAACATTTTCTTCAAGTGATTATATTTTAAAGTTATTCAATTATAATAAGAACAGTCAAAGTTGCAATACTAAGCACAGTAGTCGTCCTTTCCCTAATCTCTGGGAACACACAAATAAACCAACATAAGTTCCGAAAATGCGATTATGTACATAACAAATTGTTAAGTTAGTACGTTACGAAAAATATTAAGCATCAGCCCTAAAAGCTTTGGAATAATATGCATGTATAGAATATGCTACGGTAAGCTATACACGACAACATACGTCACACTATCACGTGACAGTTTTACAAGCGAGACCAAGCCTTGTCTGTGCTCAGCAATGTTTCAGAAACAGCATGTCACCTCTAACTCGTGAGTGTTTAACCCTTTCACCCCTATGTAACTTTAGTAGACTCTACCATGCATTGATATGGATGAGTCCATTATGGTCTACAGTGGTGAAAGGGTTAACGATATTATAATCAAAACGTATTTTCATTATAACTTCAAAATTATCAACTTATAAATAAAAAAACCCATCCAATTACAACTCTTCTGGATTCCAAATGAGATGTAATTATGCTTAAAAAGACTGAAAAAATGTGGGATCCGGAAAGTTTGTAAAGGCGATCTCAGACAAGGGGCTGTACTTATGTTATGAGGTTAAAACCTAAACATGAAAGAGTGAAAAAGCACCCAGCCTGGTAACCTTTCTTATTGATAAAAATAAAAATCCTAATGGTGATGATCCTTTTAAAGATAATATCAGTAATAATTATAATGGAAGTAATACCCAATTATGACAATTTCAATCACGATAATTCCGAAAAGGTTGACGTTCAATAAAAATCACAATAATATTAAATCATTATAATATTAACGTCAATACTTATAATCCCAATAATACTATTCATATGAAATTGGAATTAATGATACTTTCAATAACTATAATCCCAATGATGATAAATTCCAATAATTAAATTAACAAAAATAATAATCCATTCGCCAATAATCCCAATAATGATTATCTCAACAATAATCCACTTAAAGATAATCCCCATAATGATAATGATGATAATCTGACTAACGATAAGATAATTCAAACCATGATGGTCCAAATGATGAAAAGGCCAAAAAATAGAAGTTTCAGGTAACATGACTGAAAAACAGGGTAGGTCATTTTGGATTTATTTATTTACCGTTTTTAAGGGGTGGGGGAGGCAAATTTAGCTAATTACAAAAAATATCAAAACATAATTATTTAGACCAATTACATTCATTACTTCCATTCTATTGTTAGGTCTTTTGAATAATAACAAGTGATTTAAATTTTATTTTGATACCTGCCCATGATATAGAGGGGTGTCACAAAGACTCTTACCAATTCATCGTTCAAGTGAGATACAATTGTGAGGGTCGGAGATAGAACTAGGGTCAGTAGGGGGACCTGAAACATATATTATTTAGCCTAATCCTTTGTATGATAATCTCAATGATCAGACATGGAATTCAGATAAATGTTATGCTTTAGATGTATTTTGCAATATCATTCACCAATATTTTATCACGTTCCGTTTAGATGAGGAAACCTGTACAGAACTTCGTATATATCACTTAACAGCTAACGGTGCAAATGTGACATAGGACAGTGAGATTAATAACCTATATACATTCTTCCATACGAATGAATGCATTTAACCTACTTCTCTAAAAAAACGCATCTTGAAGTATTACATTCCCCTACTTTATTGTATAAAATATCACTATACAAAATCACATACCTCTACTCCGCCCCTCTCCTTACTTATAGTTCAAAATATCACTGTAAAACATTGCATAAATCCAGCCCTCTCATTATCCTACTTTAGAATATAAGAACTTACAAGACTTCATATAAAATGTCATTATAAAGGGTTATTTAGTTAACCCTGTCTCCTCCTTACCTACAAATATGAGATAGACTAGAATATTGCTTCCTAGATATGTTGTGTTTACCTGAGCTACCCTAATCTTGCATCTAGCCATTCGATATTATTTAACTTCACACACCATCACTGGACAGTCTTCACTGGAGGTAAATAGGGGTGACTACAATACACACGTGTCAGTAAGCAACACTACCATGGACCAAGTAAAGCACGTGGAAAGCACATGTATTCCTATGACATCACACCTACGCGTCAGTGAAATGGCTTCTGTATTAGCTAGTCGTACATCCAATATCCGGACCTAACTTAAGGATAAGCAGTGTGAAAATACATATGGCATATTTATAGTTAATTTACATAGCAGTAGGATTCAAGCATTTGGAGCACCTGTTACTATGATAATTACAGCTAGGTGAGGGATTCTGAGACAATTGAAGATTTAATTATCCACCAAGATCGTGTCAAATAAATTATTTTATGTCTTAAAAAGGTAACAAAATGTCATATTATATCTCGGTATTCAGTAAAACGTCAAGGAAAGTAGGTGTATATCCCCAACCCAATATTTTATCAATTTATCTGTTACATATACCTTCCACATTCCCTGTGGGGTCATCTTCAATATACTTGAGGTAATTGGATAGTGTCACTGTATTTCTGGTTAATACTGTTCTACCTAAATTTCAATGAAAAAATAATCATCTGAGTTATCCGATATCCAAACCTATTTATTTCCCGCTCATAGTTTATTTTTATCTTTATTAGACAACAGATATGCAAAAATGTACGCGATTAAAATACAACAGCATTAAAGGGGAGATAATTCAAACCATTATTATATATTTATCATTGAATATAACGATTTGAAGACAGATTGCGTGTAATTCCTTTCAATTAAAATTCTTATTAATGGTTGTGATCTATGAATTTTAATATGGTTTATTGACTGCTAAATTTATATTAACTGAGACAATACACAGAGATTGTTGTTAGTCTATAAGAGCAGCGATTAGCATCGTATTGTTCATCTATATCTTTATACCTATGGAAACAAAAATGTTTTAAAATAATCAGGCGGAAGGAAGCAAAACGAGAAAAGAGTGGATGATTAAGGTCCATCGTATACAATCAATGGTAGCTCCTCAGTGTCACACTAACCTTTTAAACATGACTTTGAGTTAAAATGCGGACAGAAAACGACACAGCTGAGATATGAGTCTGTTTGAACTGGGATTGTGTATCGACTTATTAGAACTGGGATTGTGTATCGACTTATTAGAACTGGGAATGTGTATCGACTTATAAGAACTGGGATTGTGTATTAGCAAAGACGTAACAACTGTAAACAAGGCGACTGGGAAACACAGAATATCTCAGATGTATAACGAACAGATTGGGAAGACAGAACGCCCGAAAACAATAGCAGGAAGATTATTTACTCAATTCATAAACAAAATCAATACTAACATACGCATTTAGTAGTGGAATCAGACAATGAGACATTGCACATTTGGACAGACACAAACAGCATGGCAAAGCATTCACGTTGACATAAATACAACTATAGTCAAAACGAAAGTAAAGACGATAGATACTTCAAACACAGAACGACTGTACGCCATGTTACCTGAGGGAAGAGCTATCGTTAGAAAATGTTAAATAACATATTTGTCTGGATTTAGCAAACCACGATCAGTGCCCATTGGGAATGTAAAATATGAACACGGAATAACATTTTGAAAAAGAAAGCTTTAACAAAATTAACCGATCTTGACCTTGAAAGAATCATGATGTCAGCCAAAATTAGGAACGGACCATGAGAGCCAGGATGCTGAGACTATCAGTGGATCAGTGTAACACACAATCTGTGGTCATGACTGTAGGGAACGTTCAAAGTCAGGGCTTGTTTAAATTAAATCAGACGCGAGGTAGCTTTTCCCTAAGGACAATTGGAAACAGCCAAGTGTGTTTGATAGTCATATGCCAGTATTTAGCGTAGGAACCATAGCAGTATGTAGGTTAACATGATTGAACTTGACTCTGAGGTGGTGGTTTAACATTTGGTTTATATATATATATCTGAGTGTGTAGTTTAGACATTTTTATACAATCATTCATCTGAATGTGTGGAATAGAAATTTGTACATACCTATCAACCTGTATACCCATTTATCTGAGAGTGAGTTAGACGTTTTGTATATAATCATTATCTGAGTGTGTGATTCAGAATTTTATATATATACATTAATTTGTGTGAGTGGTTCAGAATTTTATATATAATCATTAATGTGTGTGAGTGATTAAGAATTTTAAATATAATCATTCATTTGTGTATGTGGTTCAGAATTTTAAATATAATCATCAATTTGAGTGTGTGGTTCAGACATGTTATATATAATCATTAATCTAAGTATGTGGTCAGACATTTTGTATATAACCATTGATCTGAGTGCTTGGTTAAGACTTTTTGTTTGTATCTAACCATTAATCAAAGTGTATGGATGAGGTATTTTTATATAATCATTAATCTAAGTATGTGGTTCAGAAATCTATGTGGATATGAAATTATATCAATATCCTGGAATAAAATTTGGAAAACAGCAAATTTACACCGATAATTCTATTATGACAAGCTTCTCATACGACTTAAAATTATGAAGTTAGTGTTTAGCTGTTTGTCACAATTTATTGCATTGCTGAATGTTGTTACCCGTTTGTTTATTTGATTTTTGGTATAATACAATTTTGTCAATTTTGTTTCGGAGGAGGAGGGGCGATGTTTTTGGGGTGTTATTTTAAGGAGAGGCGGGGTTTATTTAGGCGACCAACTCCCCGCTGAGGGGTGTACATAGCTTTGCTGAAGGTTTTTTTGATATCAGACCGATGCTACTCAAAATATTTCTCATGGGAGGTAACTCTTGGCCCTGACGGTAAAATCATTCATTTCTGATAATGACTCAGGTGTCATGGGATAGTGTTAATAACTTACAAATCCATACAGGAAATAAAATAACTCAAATGAAAAATAAAATAAAAGAAACAAATAAACGAGCAGATATAGTCTGAACTGTTATCCATTACGTTCACAGCTTTGCCAAATGTCTAGTTTCGTAAAATGTATCTTATGAATATTTTAAAACACTTAAAAGTTAGATTTTCAGTACACTTGATCCTATAACTTTTTAATACACTTTAGCTTCAGTTTATATTTGTTATTACGCTTTTTAGTACACTTAGACACTGGACTGTTATCTTACAAATAGTAAGACTACTTTAGTTCACTTTGCCACAGCACTATCTTAGTCTATTGATCATAAGACTATTTTGTATCTTATCTTGGTTTGTTTTACAATAAGACTTTTTTGTGTCAAATCTTAATTTATTTCACCATAAAACTATTTCGTATCTTATTCTTCGTTTTTTTTACCATAAGACTATTTTTTTTAATTTATCTTACCATAAAACCACTTTGTGTCTTATCTTAGTTATTTTAATTTTGGTATCCTATCTTAGTTTATCTTACTATAATACTATTTTGTATTTCATTTTAGTTTGTTTTACCTTATGATAATTCTGTATCTAATTTTAGTTTATTTTTTCTTAAGACTGTACTGTATCCTTTATAATCAGACTATTTTCATACGTTTTATCACAAGGCTGTTTGACCACTTACCGACTGTTTCAGTACAGTTTGTGTAATTAAACTCACTTACAAGGCCATTTTATCACTTTTATGATAAAACCTGTTTAACATATTGATAACTCACATTTATTTTAAGAATATTCAGTACATTGAATATATATCAATTTTAGTATACTTTATCAAAAGATTACTTTAGGAATAATTTTACAAAGACACTTAAGTACACTGTATAATAAGACTTGTGTACACTTTATAACGACTATTTCAATAATTTAATCATTTGAGTATTTAAATACAATTTATAAGAAAATGTTAATACACTTCAGCATACGACTATATTGTACGTCTTATCGTAGAAGAACTTAATAATACTTTATCTTCAAGTAAATGTTTCAGTAAATGTTAAATTTAGATATTTTAATACACTCTATAGAAATACTTCTTACGTACACTTTATGATCAACGACACGACCATTGCCGTTACGCGTGTAAGTGAGCGTGCTAGCTGATAAGGCAATATATGTCTTTGTATCAGTACAGTCACAGCTAACGTAACGCATGCTCTTAATTATATCCCATATGAATATAGCTAAAAACAGGCGATTTTTTCACATCTTTTCCCGAAGATAAAGTATCGATACATATGTGATATATATCGTCACATATCTGATGATATCGGCACATACGTGATATATATCGGTACTTTCCGATATAAATCGGTACATTTGTGATATACATCAGTACATATCTGAATATATCGGCACATGTGTGATTTATATCGGAACGTATCAGATATATATCGGTACTTAAGTGATATTTAGCGGTACATATGTGGTATATATATCAGTAAATTTGCGATATAAATCGGTACATTTGTGATATATATCAGTTAGTATGCGATATAAATCGGTAGATATACGATACAGGTATATATCGGTACATATGTAATATTTATCGGTACATATGCTATATATTTCGGTACGTATGGAATATATATCGGTACATATGCGATATATTTCGGTACATATAGAAAATATATGGGTACATATGTGATATATTGGTACGCATGTGATAAATATCGGTACATATGTGATACACTTCTATATATCGGCAAATATGTAATATTTATGTACATATATGATACATGTATATATCAGTACAAACGTCATATATATCGGTACATTTTTGATGTGTATCGATACGTATGAGATATTTATCTATACGTATGTGATATATATCGGTAGATATACGATACGGTTATATAACAGTACATATGGGATATATATCGATATGTGATATATCGGTAAATATGTGATATATATCAGTACAAACGTGATACATATACATTATATACATATGTGATCTAAAAGGAAATCAGACCTAATTGACAAATGATATGAAGAAATATACAATTTGAAAATACTGTTTATGGAAAAATCATTACGTAACCATCACTATCTGAAGACAAATACGATTTTAAAAGCATTTCCATAATATAAACACCTGAAAAACTCGTTTATTAATTAATCAATAAAAGTAATCACTAGAACATAGGGATATACCATTTAAAACTAATGACGTATTTCAGTTTATTTTGGAGGGAAGAAGAATAATTCACTGTAAGAAAGGAACTAACCGTACACCCAATACAAAGCAACTAACGACCGAGGTTAAATTAGCAAGACAGGCTTAGTTCTGTTTCATGGATATTGTCAAAAGTATCTAAAGCAGGGCAGTGTAAGCTTTGGTTCACAACGATTGTAAAAATCAACTATAGAAAATAAGTCTCGTTTTCGTTTAACAGCGACAGGTAAATAGCAGAAATAAAAACAGAAGTGAATCTCAGATTTCTTTCACAAAGATATACCGAAGAAACTGCTTATATATTACATTGAATATACCATGTATTGGTCGATTTACCGGAATTGGGCAACAGTGCTATCAACACTCTGTAACATTGATATAAACGTATAACAAGAAAACACAAACTTTGACAATATGATAGCCGAGCCTTATCTTACCCACGCGGAACAACCTTACACAACGTTTTCGGTACTTATCGATAGGTTTATATTTATGCTAAAATACCTCTTCTTCAGTTTGTATACATAGTCTTGCAGTTAGCCTAGTATTTCTTGGGAGTAACGGATAGCAAGCATGGAGTCCTAGTTACTTAAACCCAAATCAACAAGTTTTAAAGTCTAAAAAGTTCAAATGACTTAATTTAGTTTAATATAATGACCAAGATTTGTTTACTAGGAAACTTTATAACCAACATGTTACTAAGTATCTGACAATGTTTTGTCGTGGAATTGTTAGGGTAGCTTTGGGCTAATGCTTTACGCGTCATTCAGTACATAGACAAAATCTGAAGGCTTATAAAAGGAACTAAATCATAAAATGCTTTCTCAAGATGTTTTATAAAATTGTACACAATGTAAGTAAGAGATGCTATTTTGATAGCAATCCGAGAAAAAATTATGTTGAAATGTACTGTATCCTGTCCATTTATGATAAGCAAAAATTGGTGCCGACGGTGGGCGTTACCAGAAGCCTAGAAAGCTACCTTGTAACGGGATTAACATAGATGAAACTTAATGTTTAAGCTTAAATATAACTAAGTTAAATGATATCAATAACAAATCATTTGTATCAATATGTAAAATAATATGATCAAAGTACCTTAGCCGACGATGAGGAGTAAGGTTCGTCGAAGAGCGCCCATATTTTCGGCTGGATCCGTTGCCAACAGTTCAGTTCGCCAGCACGATATTCCTCCTCCCACCCAAATTTCTTCATAATGTCTTCCTCAGTGGGTTTGTCCGTATCCAGATCGAGTCTGTCCAAAATCCCTAACACATCCTGTGTGTCTCTATGTGACGTATACGTCATCCAACAACAGGGCTCCACCTGGTTCGAATCCAGTCCCCAGAATTCTAATTCCTCCTCGAATAATGGACCACACACGTCCGTGGGATAATGGAGCTTCCCGGACCGATAGTAGTTCAGGATTTGAGCAAACACTCCTGGGTGTCTGTCAAAGAAGTATTCATTCAACACAGGGTCATAATTGGCCAATGCTTCGGTCAGTCTTGACAGACGAGTGGCCGGAATTTTCTTAAGAGTGGCTTTGTACGTTTCATGCCGTATACCACCGACGTTCAGAATTACACGGTTATCCGCGTCAAGTGTGTTCATCGACATCTCGGTTTATATTTTGTTTTAAAACACCCGGAAAAATTTCCCAAGCTTTTTTTTCATTGAACTCACTATAATCAATAATTATCCTTTTATAACTCCGAACGGAATAATCACATACACATAAACAATTATCCTTTTGTATCACTGATAGCAATAATCAGGGTCATAGTGACGTTTTAACCACATTCATATCACAGAGTTAAGCATTCAACAGAAACGTCATTGCGTTTAAGTATTTGGAAACAGGAAGTGATGAGCGCACTTTGGAAGCCTCAATATCATATTGACACATTTGTGTCTGTATCACAGCAGTGTCTTATCATCGGCTGGGAAACACAGTACTTATCACGGAACGGGGGTAACTTCTTTCTTTCTCTTTCCCATAGTGGTTGTGTAACTCCATACGCTTTCCTGAGTTATCTCATGGTCTGGAAAAGTAAAAAAAACAGACAAAATTGAATAAAAAGATCCTTACAACAAGGAAATAATTTTAGAAATGAGGTATACATACATTTGCACGTAAAATGGCATATTACAAGAGAAAATTACACCACAGTCTTCTAATGATGTTATAGGATATACCAACATATTTGAAAATAACTTGATAAACATTTTTGAAAACAAACACTCAGAATTGGAAAGTACATGTACGTATGATACGAATGAAACCAAAAATATCTCACAATCCGTACAATACAACAAAAGAATTCCTAAAAAGTAGCTATTATCAGTAAACTATGAAATCAACAAGTTGCGTTGATACTTCTAGAGAAACACATACATGATACAGCCGTGCCGATCGCTGCACGTGCACAATGTATATATATTTCGATAGGTGGGTACATCCGGGGGATCCGTTCACACCGTCAACAGTGACAACCGGGGTTGTGATATACGCATATATATCGGAACACCAAGTACAAGCTTCAAAACGACACAGACTTATTATCTATAGCAATTCCCGTTGCTGTTAAGCATTTGGTGTGCCCGTGTGTGATGTGACATTTCCAAATAGCTATCGCCTACCGACAGACTAATATATATCAATATCTATAGATGTGCGAGTGTGTGTATATATGTATATATATATATGATCGCCTGCGGACAGAAATTAATAAACATATATACAAATATCTATAAATATGTATATATTCTCCTATACCAATTTAGCAGCAGTTTCATTTATCTTTCATTTCATTAAGCATTGGGTAATCAATGCAATTACTTAATTCGCCTTGTGTTCACACACATCACATTGCCCACCGTATCAATACTGGGTTCCGCTCCGACACGCACACCAGGGGGCCCGCGACAGGGCTCTCCTCTATAAAATCAAGTTATTTAATGACATTAAAATCTCGAGATAATACAAAATTGATTAAACCATTGAATTTTATTACAAAATTTAACATTCACCAATTGAGTTTGATAATGGTTGTGAACGCTATATTTAGGTATTTTAGGCCATTATAGGATATACGTGAAGAGCATTTCATAAAAAAGAAATAGAACACTGGGTACCTCACTAGTATACTGCTATGATAGGGTAGTGTATCGAATGGCAAACCCGAAGGAAATGAGTAATAGTGTGGAAAAAAACTCTATACAGCATTACTCATTCAACAGAAATAATAATTGTGTTTTTGTAATGTTTGGAAATCCCTATTTTGAACCTCTGAAATACATGCACATTTATGCATATACAGATTACGTAATTATGTGAAATTTTGATATACCGATTCCCCAGACAGCCCGAGGGACTTCCGGTAACAGACAATCAAAGCCAAAATCATCGACTAGGTTCATCTTCCGCCATATTTAACTGCTCGACCTTTATCTGCAGCTTGAATGTAAGCAAGCGATGTTCCCACGGCAGCAGGGAGACGTGGCCAGCCTCGCGTACGTTTGTCACAGGTTCGGAAGAATTGCCGCCAAAACTATCAATGCGCTTATTCAAAGCCGAAGTTTCGTAGTATTTTTATGATTCAATCCCAGTGTTTCTGTTGCCTGTATTGGGTGGGCGTGGAGATGTGAGTCAGAGTTTGATTTTCAGCTCAAGAGAACATGTAGTCCTGTTCCGATTTGATGTGAAATAATGCAGGTATACGCCAATTATAAAGATCAAAGTGATATATATCTCCTGCTACTCAACAACGAACAGGAATACTGAATGTAGCCGATGCTTTAAAACGCACTGTGTATAATAACCCTATAGAAGCACATAGACCTTAACAAAACCGACGGGGTTTAAATATTAACTGCTAAATTTCGCAACACAACCTTACTAAGACTCTCACAACGAAATCATTTACTAAAATTTAAATTTTAAACTATTTAACACTGACCTCCGCTTCAATATACTTTACTGAAAATTCTAAATTACGAACTCTGTCACTAAGACTCTCACAACGAAATCGTTTACAAAGATCCCCATCATACATCGACCTCCGTTTCACTTTCCTGAACATTCCACTACGAATTCCTTCACTATGAATTCCTTTAAGAACTACATATTAAGGCTACTACCTTTTATAATTGTTCTAAACTGGTCCGTAACGTGCCATATCTCCTGGTAACCATAAAATAATGGTTCAAAGGGAAAGATATATAATAACACTTAAATACTTATTGGGGTGTGACCACACCTCAGACATTTACAGGGTCTGGCGTACTAATCTTTCACCAGACTTATTCTTCGAACCCAAAATAATGACAACATTAATAATGAATTGTTAAATTGAATGTCAGACAAAATGTACAATTCATTATCATGGAAAATTATAAAAAAATAAGTTACAATTTTTAGGTATAATAAAAAAAACTTCGAAAGTATTTTTAGATTTGACAATAACACAAACACGCATTAATTTAACGTAAACTTGGACATACAGGGTGACTGATTGAAAGTCTTTAAAAACTCCGACTAGAAGGACTTTATTGATTAAACACAATCCATATTTCGTGGAAAGACGCTTCTAATATTATAAACGGTTGTTGAACTCTCCACAAAGCTCATGTTTTCCCCGTGAAACTATTCCCTCGTGATAGTAGTATCCTTAGAGAAGGCTAGCCAATAAGATTTTATTTCCAGAATTACTTGATGTCGTGAGAAAGGAGATACGAATCAATGAACAAAACAGATGTGAAAATTGCTCATTTTTCCTTTCACAAACAATTAATTGATATCTGTTCTCAAATTAATGTGCTGCCCTATAGCAAACGAGATCAGTAGTGTTCAACACGCGCCCTTAAATTCAAATCTAATATTGTTTTATAACGAGAGAAGAATTCCGGAAAAACAAAACGATTTTGTTTCCATGATTAGACATGATTTAAGCAAGGTCAGGATAATGCTTTGAACTAACCATATTTTAATGCTACCAGGTTGGTTTAATTCAATCAGCCTTTCGATGCGGAAGAAGCTGGCAAGTCGATCTGATATAAGTACAGTTTCGTACCAATCACCAGCATTCTCAGGTGGATTCCGGTCTTTCTAACAAGATTTGAGGGTCTCCGAGATCTGATCTTGTCTTGGAAATCTCACAGTTTTTTACCCATCATTCTAATTCACCTCAACAGCTATTTCTTCATCGACTCTCTGATGACGTCACGAAAGGCCACCGGAGTATACACACTTCAACAAACTGGCAGACGACATTTGAAGTAATCACGGTAGCCCGAACGCTTGTTTTACACGCAGTACGTGCTATTCTCCGTGCACGTCTGAGAGGGGAAGGTCGTTAAGCCAAAGTTTCGATTAAAGTTTTCAAATTAGAACAAAAGCTCTTTAGTGTGTCTGTCTGTATGAACTATCGCAGGGACAAATTGATATTGCAGTGACTAAGAGACCTGACGCAGGAAGAGTTTATTTCAATTTTGCAGACGGTTCAGTTTTTACGATCCACATGTTGTAGTGTTTAAATTTCACATAAGCACGTGTTCACTTGGTGTTGAATGCCAGTTTGGTCTGTCAGGTCATCTGTTTCTATACAATGATGTATGTTAACGTCTCATTGGCCCTTCAGAAGTCTTTTTAACCACAAGTCAAGAGAAGATACCTCACAGAAATAATAAATGTTTTCTTCTTCACATTATTGGTGTTACACCTTTCGAAATAATAGCGTACACCAACAAACCATATGATAAACCGTGAGGGTAAGTTCATAGATTTATTTACAAAATGTGCAAACTGAAGCTCTACTCTGAATTAATATTGCATTGAAAGTAGTTTACTTTTCAGCCAAGTGTTTCGTATCAAGTCGGAATATTTACGTTTGTTTTTTTCATTGTAAAATACGTCAGCAATGTGAGCTCAATCACGTAAGTTCTAAAACTAGGGGGAGATCACTTAGAAGTAAAATCTTAGGGGCTGGTAGCCAGCCTAGAAAAACTCCGGCAATATCCATGTTGTAAATATCCATGTTGTTGTAGTTATTCCACACATTTAGTCCTGTTAAGATTAACTGTTAGAGTATTTTTACCGTTAATAATCTCTCCCAACCTCTATAGGTTTCCTCACTCACGATTCAATGGGTAAACATTTTTGGTTACTCACTAGTGGGTAACACCGTGAACGCCATTTCATTCGTCTATCTTCTTATTATGTTGTCAAGTAACAATGTTTTGCATTTGTCATCAATCAATGACAACTGTTCTCAGATTTGAAACAGCGATAATACATTCCCATGAGAAACATATGGTTTTCTGGATACAATATGACGTTATGGGAGAAAACTGTACCCACAGTCGTGATGGTTCTTCCAAATTGTAAAAGATACTCGGTAAACCTCGTGTCTTTACACAATTTGAAAATTAACTGAAACAAGTTAGATAAACATGATAATCAACTATCACTTGTTACATTAACTCTTTATCACATGTCAGCGTGATAAACAGTTTACTTGTAAGACGCGTGTACACGATAATGAAATTGTCTACATTTACCAATGCGCGTACAAAACACGTGCAACCTTGGGTCATCGTACAAATACGCCGTAATTGAATGAAATCTAACGTGAGGGCAATCAACCGAATTTTATCATTCATGCCTGTATGAATTCATATTGGACGAAACTTACATCATGTTGAATATGTATGTACAGTAACCGATTTAATGGCGTTCATACTGCCATTAATATTTAAAAAGTGCCTTCAGTACGTATCAGTGATTTAGATATGAGAATTCCATATGCCCTTGTCGGTATCGTCAATGTCACGTGCTGGTTGGTTCTCTTAAATGGCGCTGTGTTACCGGGAAAAAACTAAAACTAAAACCAACAACGTAATTTTATTCTCTTAAACAGTACTTACACAACGGTGTTTGTCGTTTTTTCGCGTTCCATCCTAGAAAGGCGATAAAAAGCTTCTTTTTCATTTTTGTAAACGGCGAGTTGTCGCCCCATTAAAGCTTAAAACCGCCGTTTTATTTTTTAATTAGCGCTTTATCGCCGAGAAAAGAAAATACTATTCTGATAGGCCAACACCAATAGTGATATCTTCCCCTTGTGAGGAAATGGCTTTATCAAGTTAATAAAATATCGCACTATCAAAATATGATAAATAATAATCTATTATTTCTTGTCGGATATTCACCATATATACAGGTGTGCAAGATTGTTTACGATGTATCTAAGTACACGTCATGAGAAAGATCAGACATACGTTTATACAGAAAGTCACGTGTGCTAGTTACGTCAGGGCTAGTTGAAGAAATCCCTGTTTTACACGTGTAGTAAGTCACATGTACGAATCAGATTTGTTCTCGCAGGAGGTTGATACATTATACATTATAGTTTACGACATGGAAATAAACTTAAGCAACTCATGTGACCTATTTATACCCACTCGCCTACCGACACCGTCTGAGCACACATCTTTGTAGTCAGCTGATCAATACAAACAACTTCCCATAGCAACAAGTCTTCAGTCAGATTTACCAAACATAAATGAAATTCTAGGATAAAACAAAGTCTAGATCTGTTTTTCATCTAAAAGGGAACATTCTGAAACACTAAAACAACCGGTATATATACATGTACTATTTAAATTTTACCATAATGTATCACAAAAAAGGAAATTGATGCCTGGTATATTTGTAGTATGTCACTAGGATATACATTTCTATATTTGTTAAGTTGTTCAATTTGAAACATGAGAGAACAACATCTGTGTGTATGCCCCAAGTTAAAGACCAAGATCCAGACTTCTTTATGAACATCGATTTCCTGAACCCAAATGGCTCTAGGATATTAAAAGAATATCTGGTAAATAAACCTTTTGGCAAACAAATCTGGCTGATACATCGTAAAATCGAAGTTGTACGAGTAATCGAGTGACATCTACTTGTACCAATTACTTGTCACACGACACATGCTGCCAGGTAGGACAACTCGCACACAATACTATGGTAAACATTACGAAATAGATGTATAAAGCATGATCGTTTCTGCCCTACTACTTTGTCAGTATAATTTTAAGAACAATATACCAAAAATAAAAGACCCACCTTGTTGGTGCAGAGTCAGTATTCAATACACCTCCGCACACATGAGTTGAAAAATAGATATTCCATACAGTGTCCTAACAGAACTCTCGTCATCTACCACTTATCTTGAGATGGCCGTTTGGTATCCACAGATCTTAGGGGTCTACCTGTCTCTGATGCAGGACACGTGTTCAATGATGAGCGAACTATTGTATCTGTCATCAACGAACTATTCCCCCTTAAATTAACGAACTATTTTTCCGTAATCAACGAACTAATGCCCTCATAAAGATGCCCGAGTGATATACACCCTCGCCCGAGCTACCACTCCCCATGTAATGTCCCGGAGTACAGACACCACACAAGTCTTCATATTATCTAGTACAACAACATGCAGTCCACACAAATACCAGAGACAAGTAATGCACGTGTATGACAGTATGCTCGTGAAACGCGTGTAAAACCGACGCTAATTAACTGTAAAACTGATGCCATGCAACCTAATTGACATGAAGGAATTCTGCTTCGGGTTGTCATTATTCCATAAAACAAAAGCTTTGTCTGGCAACAGTGTCGGTCATAACAACGGCAATACTGGTACAGTATACACAGGATAGGACGAAAACATTTGGTGTTATATCCATATAAAGGAAACGCTACTTGGTGTAAAATAAGAAGTCAAAACGGAAATTAATTATAAAACATATCTGTGTAATATTTAACAACATGCCGTCAAACTAGCATTGTTTGAAAGCCACTCGACAGGACGGCAGCTGTAACTTGATCGGCGAGGCAACAGTATCCACTACTGGCATTTTGTACGGTAGCTTTGTTGGTGTGAATAATGACGTTACGATGAAAATTAACAAAAGCAATGCTTGTTTTTTTGTTATTTAATGTTAGTAGCTCTGCAGTCCCCAAACAAAGTGACCGCGCGTGAATAACGCATGTTGTTTTTTCTCAGAGCGTTGACATTATCCAGTACATCAATCAAGTAGTTAGGCAGACGTTTATATGTGCCACAGCGATACAACATTATGTAAGTTTATAAGCTGTTCCGAAATATTCATCTGTAATAAATATATATTTAGTTATAACGTATATAGGATAAGATGTAAATATGATCTAACTTTGCAACATTATATTTACAATATATTTTTTATCTAGTGTGATCTGTTATGTAAACTCGATATTAAAACATGTGAATCACTATGGCAACGGATACAAACCGAATCGTTCACAATGCGAAATAAACACCAGGGGCCGGTTATTCGTTGGATAAATGGGGAAAAAAAACATATTTTAAACATTTTAATATTTTTCTCAGAAATCACATTTTTAAAGGTTTCGTTAACGACTTGCTAAGCTAAACTGCACAGTGGTGACCTTCATCTGTATAAAAGGGAAGAGTTATCGCCCCTCCCTTGTAGACATGTGCAGGGTAAAAAGCACAATACATTTCCATGAAATATTATCTACATGTAAAGATATGATATCCTTCCTCTGTCTGAGTTATTTGTGAGCTGTACTGTCGGACAGGAGATTTACTCAGTGTCCGTGACACTTTACCAGGTTTGTGTTATTTGTGAGCTGTACTGTCGGACAGGAGATTTACTCAGTACCCCTGACACTTTACCAGGTTTGTGTTATTTGTGAGCTGTACTGTCGGACAGGAGATTTACTTAGTGTCCGTGACACTTCACCACTGGCAGGGGAACAGTGCTCGGAGCTTCAGTGATTATTTAAGCTGTCCAAAGGAAACATACCATAGTACATTATGCCATGTTAGTCTACAGCTGCTGGCCATACCGTATTAATCTATAGCTTCAAAATTCTATAATTGTATAGCTACTAGCTATACCATGCTACGCTATGGAGGTGTTCGCCATATTATGATACCATGTTGCACTAGCCGTAACAAATTATCTATAACCACTAACCATATCATGTTATAGTACCCTACAGCAACATCCTGTTGTTTTCCCGCCTCCAGGTTTAGTTTCGTTCCGTAACTTAATATTTATTCGTGTGGAAGCATTATTAGAGCTAAGCAAATGTCTTTGCAGTGACACCCAGTGGAATAGTGGAACATCTTAAGTTCTGGTCCGTAATCTTTAAGAAACGTTTCAGAAACCAGCACCAGGTTTCACTTCAGATTTTGAGTTTAAATATCCGCTGTTTAAAGTCCGTCCCGTCCGTTCCCCGTACAGTCCCGTCCCCCGTCACGTCCCCGTCTCGTCCCGTCCCCGTACAGTCCCGTCCCGTCCTCGTCCCGTCCGTTCCCCGTCCCGCACCCCGGGCAACATCTCTGTAGAGTATCCAGGAACCTGGGACAGTCTGAGCGTCGATCCTTGTTCGACAGACTCAGGTCTGATATGGAATTACCTTTCCGGACAGAAGATGTATGCGTATATTCAGTACCTTACACCCTTATGAGTATAGCAAGTCGTTCTTAACCATTCACCATCGTTTTATTGAAGGAAGGCTTCCAGACTATTTTCAAATATTGAAGGATCAGTATTCGGTTCCCTAAGTCCCTACCATCAGGTTGCTACGTCATAATATTACGTTGTCATGCTCACTACCACCAGGTATCTATAGCACGTGCAATAAACAGTCACTACCACCATTTTCCATCACGTAAGTCCATCCCGCCAGATTTGTATCGCCTAGTCCTTGCTGTCCTTACCAACAGGTTCGGGGACAGAATAGGTCTTCTGTAACCCACTGCATGATCGTAAGAGGCGACTAATGTACCCATCCCCTGAACAAATTAGGCAAATGCAGTAGCAACAGAAAAACAGGAATTGAATTAGAAAACAAACCGGGAATGACAATGTGCACTAGGACAAGAATGAAAATAGAATAACCGCCAAATTAAATACATTAACAGTCGGTCGCGTTTACCCCTACATACCACTGCTCATGTTTCAGCCAACACATTGTTTCTCGTCTCTAGGTTTATACGAAAGATGCTGGTGTGTGGATTAAATACATTTCCTAATTGCAACACATTTCACCATCAGTTTAAGGGATGGACATTTGAAGGAACAGTAGCAAGTGTAGAGTTATGTGTGACAACAGTGACCACGTCAGGTACCCAGAAGGACACGGACAATTTAATTAATAACAAACTTTATTTGGAAGTCTGTTATTTGACATACATGAAATATTGAGGCCGTCACTAGTTACCGACACAGCCTTACTCCCGAGACAGCTGGTGGCTCTCGCCCAAAACGTCACAAGATTGTGTTTCGTCTATACAACAGATCCCGGGGCCATTGTTATATACTCGTATTGCCAAGTAATCAGGATTGCATCCAAAAAATTAGTGGAAATTGCAGGGTATATATGTGTGTATATATGTGTAGTCATTAGATACATATACAATCCACACACACAGTACTACGTTTTGTCCGTTATGCGTATAGCACTGACCTCACCAACTTGTTCCAGAACTGACCTTGACAAAACAATCTGATACTAAGATGGATCTAACAACTGGCTCCAAGAATGAACTCACTCATTAGTTCTGAATCTGACCTTGACACAACTGTACCCAAGACTATTGACCTTGGCAAATTGGTTCAAAGATTGACCTTGACGAACTGGTTTAAAGACTGACCTTTCCAAATCTGGTTCCAATAGTCCACTGGTTTCAAGATTGTGTAAGTAAGGCTTACGAGAAGAACAGGCTTTATATTAACTCATTCACCACTGCAGACACATTTGAACTCTTCCAATTCAAAGGCTGGAATAGTTCATTATGAATTTTCAGGGGTGAATGAGTTAAAAATCATACCCTTACTGCCATTTCGCAAATGTGCTTTGTGTGAACACTATACACTTCTCGTTTCACGTTGTGAGGTACATAGAGACACTCCCACAGTAAACTCTCCAGAGGGTAGGTGTGTCGAACGTGGAACACGTGGATTTACAGGACGATAGTATAATGTCTACCGTGTGTAAACAAAAGGCAGGCTCCGAATGAATTCCCTGAAGAAATCCCGAACACAGAAGCTATATATCGGAAACACACCTTCTTATAAAAGTAACAAAGTCATAAAGATAAACCAAAAGTGTTCTTTGTTAAAACGGTAAAGTTCGTGCTGGGTTGATATTCTGCTGATCGCTACATTCCTAGCGTAGATCCTTTATTTCCCCAAATCTGCTTCAATGAACAAGTTCGGGAGTGTGTTTTTCGCAAATTATTGATTTTGGTTTCGTACAATAAATATCGCTAAATATGTCGTTTATCTGCTCAAGGTATATGATTGCAAATCATATACCTTGCGTATTCCAATTGATTTCCAGAAAAGCACAGTATACGGGATTCAAGGAGATACAACTATACATTTGTAACGGGTCTGTTTAGATCAAATTGTTTTTGTGATGTTTAATGGTGAGCCTGACATGAAATTTGAGGCAAAATATGGAACATGTGTATGACTATATTAGAAATTTGCGAAGTCCCCCCGAAAACCCAACTGCTTTCGCTTCCACAGTAAAACACTAACTGTTCCGCCTTACAAAGCGCCGACCTAACAAGACCGAGCGTGACTAGTCCGACGGACCCCGCGGATCGATCAGAGAACTGGAGTATCAATAATTCACAGCATCGGAGGGTAATTTCGGCGAAGGTTGACAGGGACTACTTTCACGGTGTACTACAGCAGGAAGTTACCGAGGCTGAGAGCACAGGGACCGCGACACCCACTATTCAACTCACTCCTGTACTACAAGGTTTGAAGGATGGTCTCGACACTGTACCACAGAAGGTTGTAACACACACTCACCATGTACTATAGAAGGGGGTTCCCCACACTCACTCTGTACTATAGAAGGGGGTTCCCCACACTCACCCTGTACTATAGAAGGGGGTTCCCCACACTCACCCTGTACTACACAAGGGGGTTCCCCACACTCACCCTGTACTACAGAAGGGGGTTCCCCACACTCACCCTGTACTACAGAAGAGGGTTCCGCACACTCACCCTGTACTACAGAAGGGAGTTCCCCACACTCACCCTGTACTATAGAAGGGGGTTCCCCACACTCACCCTG
>JAUMHH010041889.1:0-23984 GCA_032359455.1 Chlamys rubida
ACCCGGTCACATTATACTGACAACGGGCGAACCAGTCGTCCCACTCCTTAATTGCTGAGCGTTAAGCAGGAGAAGAACCCAAAGCCTTCCTCACAGGGGCGAACGCTCAACTAAAGGCCAAAAGTGAGGCATTGTCAAGGGAGAGACATAAGGAAGTAGAAAGTTGTTTAGAAAGAAGAGAAGAGATAAGGTCCCAAATTTAGTCGCATCTTACGATCATGCAATGGTGGCACCAGGTACAATTCTTACGCCCTACCCGCAGGGACCACTAAAAGAAGTGTTTGGTTGCTGGTTCGATCTCCAACTAAGGCATGTCTTTTTTGCGGTACTCGTTCCCGTCTTATTTGGCCTGCCATTTCTAAATTTTGCATTCGACATTGATGACCACTTCTTTCCACCCTTTGAACGATGCACATGTTGCACCATGAGGAAACCAAATGCTCTTTTGCTGTGTGGTAATTGGATTGTATACGTATTGATAGCCATGTCCAGAGGTAAAATGGTTACATTAAATTATTTTTAGGAATTAAAGTTTTTTGATAGAACACCAATGCAAGTTCGCGGCAGGTTGTGAGAGTAAAATAACAGATTAATAGGTACGTTGCTCTGATTGATTGCTTTAAAACGTTGTGAGAATCCGTATGAATTATTTATATGTAGGATTATTGAAAGCTATCCCATTTTTTATTATTTTATTCCTTTGTAACAGGAACGAGAGTAGTGCGTTTCCAACGGGGATACAACTCGAGATCCAATACTTCCTAGTTGGACGCTCTATCACAGAGCTAAAGGAACATTTTCTTCTAGCGCAAAGCTAGAAGGCGACCGTAATCCTGTGTACAATTTAAATCTTCCACAACTTTCACAATATTCGTTTCCTTGTTAAAACAAAGATAAACATAGTATTTGCGGTACTAGAACTTTTATCGAGTCGCTTTCTGATTTGTATGATTTTCTACACTGTTAATGACTTTTTCCCATGTTTTACCGATATATGCAGATACATGTTGATCAATAAAGGAGTTGTTTCAAAAGGCATTTACCTTACTTCCTGTTGCAGGCTTCCCATGTTTCAAGGCGCTTCCGCTGCATTTTTGGGACCATTATTGTCGATGCGCGCGACAGGAATATGGTCATGTGATGGTGCAAGTGACGTAGAAATGGGTAGGTTACGTGATAATTATATTTGACGTAATTTCGTTTTGATTGTATAAAATTACGTTTTATAAAAAAGGAACACATATAATTTAAATAGTAACTTACATTCCTATGTGTATTAACTCTTTAAAAAAAACTCTCGAGTGTTATAAAAACATACCATAGAAAATTATTAAACGGGAATGGTTTCAATCCAGGAAATGGTATCCACAGAATGCAAGACCTTGATTCAGAAATGAACGAAACCAATAAAAAAACTCAGCTATTTCACCATATTGTAAGACATTTTGTTTTAATATATCACAAACGGAAATCTGCAAACATTGAATCAACTGTGACATAAAAAACACCGTAGGGTGAAGAAGTAGATATGTTATTATCAAGAAAGAGATAGCTTACGATCATCGAAATTGAAATGTTCACGCTTATCATAAAAGTAAGCAGTTGTTCATGATCAGATTGGATAAAGCCCTTGACGAAGATGTATCTGTAGTTTCCTAGATTTTAAGTTCAGAAGTGAGCATGTCATCGACGTGGTCAAAATCATTTGTTTTGTTATTTGCAGAAAACACACCATTGGCATATCCGAAATTAGAATTACACAATATTGTCTAGATCAAACTCATAACTTTGTTAATGAGAAGTCCATTACCGACTTTTTCAGTTTCGAATTCAACTAATCATACAAGTTTTACAAATGGACCTATGGCGACAAGACAGGAAATCGTCTACAACCGGATCACACAGGTAACAAAGATCTCTATATATAACAACAATAGATTACGAGTTCATTACATCGTGAATGCCATTTTCAACTTTTAATACATTACAATGTATTATCAACTTTTGAACAGAATGACCCATTCAGAAATATCTTTCCTAAAACTGAAATATTATTTTAAGATGTTTTCACAATTTGTTCCGTAGCTTCAGGGAAGTTTAATGGCTTCCGGTCTAGTAACGGAAGTGTTCCTTGGCGGGACTGGCCTTCTGGGATACTTGGTCAGCCTTGTGGGCCCTATAACAGTTTGTGTGACAATAACCTCACTTGGAATATCCCTATTCCCTATCCCTATCATATACAGCAGTACCTACATGCCAGTGGCTCTCTGGTGAGTTATGTGACGTCATCCGTATTCCTTGCTGCGTTTCTGAAACGTTTGATCCATATCTGCAACTATGTAAATTAATATCAGACCATATAAATCTTAAAAATAAATTTTACAAACCTCAGACCATGCTTAAGTTAAACCCTCATTCAATCCGTATGGAATTTGGTTTGGTTTTATTTAACGTCCTTTTAACAACTAAGTTAATTTAAGGACGTGTCTCTATATGTGTTATGTAAGCATACATGTGTGTATGTGTGCTGGAGACAGGGTATGTTGGTGTACTTGCCTCCTCCTTATGATCTGATGCCGACTTTAAAGTGCTAACTCACTGAAACACCATACAGAAGCACAGCATTTCGCCCGGTCACATTGTACTGACAACGGGTTAACTGGTATTGCTATGCCCCCTAATGCTGAACGTTAAACAGGGAATTCCGTATGAAAGTACATTTTCAAGATTTCATATCCTACACAGGCAACGATATTTGTTACGTTGTTTGAGGTTTTACGTTCTCGCATCAACTTGTTTAACGTCCTATCAACAGCTATGGTCATTTAAGGACGGCCTCCCCAGTGTGCAAGATGCATGCGTGTTGTGTATGCGTGTGTGTTTTGGGAGGCTGCTATATGTTCGTGTGTGTCTTCTTGTGATAGCGCGGAACTGATGCCTACTTTATAGTGATACATGTACCTCACTGAAACATACTGCCGATGCAATTATTACGCCCTACCTGCAGGTCATCAGGCGGAAAGAAAAAAGAAAAAATTTAAAGTGTTGTAACGATCAACCTTGTTCTCTACAATGCACTAGAAGTAGATGATACCGACAAAAACCCCCGATTTTGCAGGGATGGGGGGCAAAACCGCTTAATCATAATTGTATTACTAATGTCCGATCGTATCTTTAATGTTATTTCTACACGTTCCACAGCGGGACTGGCCTGATGATCCTTTTTATCATGTTCCTGTCCGAGGTCTCCGTACCAATTCCTGCAGTTACCTGCAACAGGAGGAAGAAGACATTGGGTTTTTCCAAGAAGGGACTGAAACTACCGATTTTCCGGATATTTTCTGTACGTTGTTGACGTTTGATATTTCGAACTTTTATAGTAAGATACTTCATATTTAAAAAAAATATTTATCACTTTTGTGATTTTATCTTATCTTACGTCGTAGTTTTTGTTTCCCTATTTTATTGACGTAGTGCCTCCGTGTCATGTTTACTGACGTCATTGATTTTAGTGTTTTTATATAATTAAAGTCAGGTAATTGTGCTATTATTGACGTAATGTTTTGCTTGTCGTTATATTCCTCACGTCAGTGTTTTCCATTTTATTATCATTGACGTCAGTGTTTTGTGAGTTGTTATTATTTACTTCAGTGTTTTGTGAGTTGTTATAATTTACTTCAGTGTTTTGTGAGTTGTTATTATTTACTTCAGTGTTATCATTATTGATATGTGTTTGTTTTGAATCATTACTGACGTAATCATCTGATTGTATTAGATATTGCTAACCGTGATGATAACGTGGGTTCTCTGCGGAGTCCTGACCTCTGCGGAAGTCTTTCCCGATGACCCTAGTGACCCTGCCTATCGAGCCCGGACAGACGCTCGCGGGGAAATGATATCCATTACTCCATGGTTTTATTTTCCTTACCCAGGTAACGTCAGAACTATTTAACCATCATATTAAAACAAAACAAATCCATATCTTCAACACACACCGGCAAACGAAAACAACAAGCAAAACTCATAGTAAATTTCAAAACACAAAAAAATTTCATAGTTACCCTGCTGAAAAATGGAAATGAAAACAGATCCAAAAAAAGGCGCTGCTTGTTCTAGAATGACTTTCATCTTCTTCATGTCCGGTCAAATGTAAGAAAGAATGTTAGTCGGAATTGATAGCAAGATTCGAAATCCTAATATATTGCAGACAATGGATATAACTATTAACGTCATTATCAGGTTTTGCTTTATGACCAACTTTGTTGTTGATGAGTTTATTGTCTACTTAAAGCTTCAAATTTTGTTCTTGTGTGGTGACGCCGAAGACAGTTTTACTTTCAACCCCTTCTTTTTATATATCATTTTACTATATAATTCTAACTTATCAGCGTCTGCATTTTGCCCGTTGTATTTTAAGGTACTCAGTTTATATGTGAAATGATATATGTTTCAACGCAAACAAGAGACTTTATCTAAGTTTAAACTCACATAAGATACATGCATTTTAATTGTATTATGTCTCAAAGGAATTTGTCAGCACGATGCAACTATATGTATGTCGTCCTTTCCAGGTCAATTCGGTCCAATCCGTTTCAACACAGCGGTGTTTATAGGGTTTGTGAGTTCCTATTTGTCCTCAAATATAGAATCTATTGGGGACTACATGATGGTATCCAGGGCAACGGGGACCTTCCCTCCACCTCGACACGCAATCAACCGAGGGATACTGACAGAGGGCGTCATGGGGGTGGTGGCAGGGGCCCTCGGGGCCGGGCACGCTACCACGTCATACACTGATAACATCGTCCTAATCAAGCTGACACAGGTACGAATAAGACCTCTTCGGTTAGTTTGGAATCTGATGTTTTAAACACTGTATACTGACGTAGTGGAACTTCGATGAGTGTCAATGTCTTACGCAATGTTTTAAACTAGATCGATAACTTTATATGACACGAGCGTCTAAGCGAATGTCATATCGATTCAGTAAACGATTTTGATAACTTTGACCTGGGTTCTATTCATCACATAGGGTTCATGGTTTGACAAAAATGTTCACATATTGTATGTTATCAGCTGACTCCATATAGCTAAAAACCAAATTACTCCGATCATAGTATTGTAGTTCCGTGCAAAGTAGGTCAACGTTTGTAATTATAAATACTTTTAAATGCAACGATAATAATAACGACAAAATAACCACTTCAAATTCGTGTAAAGAGTAAATGCATCGTGTGGTTTAGTTAATAAAAGTAGTACGTGTGATGGCGTAGGAATATGTTCCCACAGTTTTGGCCAATCGCAACGCCTTTAGGTTTTATTACACTTGTGTAATACCCTATTTATGACATGTCTGGACAACATAGTAGAATGGGTCGGTAACAAATTGTATGTCCTTAATAGTTGTCCTTTTTTGGTGCTTTTAACAAACACAACATTGCGTTTCTAATCCGACAGTTATAATTGTAATTATGTTCTAGTTTAATAATCAGATAATGGCGTTGCTTGACTTTTTGTATCAACGTAACTTTACAATGTTTTTCTTGTTTTTTCTTTTCGTCATATTATCGTATCGTTATTTTTAATGTGTTTTTATTTTTTTTTCCGTATTATGGTATTTTTGGCGAGATATCTGATTATATAATTGACATTTTTTAGGAGAGGTAGTTGGGATAAAAATCATTGTGTTTTCCTTCAATTGCAATTTTTGTATGCAAGAGAATTATTCTTATACTTCTGTCAGGTGTAGGTGGATATACCGTAAATTGATATACGCATTTCATAATACCGCTCAACAGTCTACTCACAATAGTGTATATCTTACATGAAGCAGGCCAATACAATTTAATAATTATCCTTATACCTAATAATTATATGCCGAAAACGTAGTTCCAGTTTAAGTATTCCCAGCAATGGATAATATGAACTAAAACCCTCTATCTTACCACAAGTGGTGCTTAATTGAATAACATAGCACATGTCAAATTTTCCTTCCAGGTAGCTAGTCGGAATGTGACGATTTTGGCGGGAATCATTTGCATCATCTTCGGGGTAATTGGTAAATTTGGCGCAGTAATGGCGTCATTGCCAGATCCAATTATTGGGGGCGTAACCATAATGACGTGTGGCTTGCTGGTATCAACAGGATTGTCTTCGCTACAAAGAGTAAACATGTCATCCACTCGGAACCTTGCGGTTCTTGGAACATCATTGTACGTAGGCCTGTTTACTTCCGAATGGCTAAAACTCAACAAAGACGGCATAGATACGGGTATGTGAGTTAAAATCAAAAATAAAATAAAAGATTTAAATATTTCAGAAGCCATCATTGATCTTCTACTCCTATTGCAATATTGTGGTTCTTTTGCACTTCTCTGTTCTTTCTTTTTGGTCTTGTTTATCTAAGCACGCATCTCTATATGATCCTGACTACTGGCGAGGACGTCAAACCTCAAGCAACATTTTCCAACCAAGATCGATTGAATATCCTGTACAAAAGCACCACATTTTCCTCACGTGTTATACATCACCATCACTGTTATTTCGTTAATAGGAATAACTTAATCAAGACATATGTTAGTCATCTTTGAGTTCTAAAATTGACCACCAGTGTTTTAGTGAGTAAGCACTATAAAGGTCGACATCAAATATGTGCGTTTTCAAGGAGGCAAGTACACCAACATACCCTGTCTCGTCTCCGACACACATACACGCATGCATGTGGAGGTACGTCCTTAAATGACCTTAGCTGTAAATAGGACGTTAAACAAAATAAAACATAACCAGACCTAAGAAATGTAACTAACCCCCTGTCGTCCAACACTGGTTCACCACGTGACATCTTTTTAACTAATTAATTCGACAATTTAATTAAATAAGTTGTCAAAGAGTAAACATTTCGACAGAGCTGAGAATTCGACAATTTGGCCGAGATGTGATATTTGAAGCCTAAAGCGATCTTATTACGGAATCACATCAATCGAATCAATAAATATTTAATTAAATATTTGCCCCTCTACACAACTGTAGGTGAAGGTAATTACCAGCATTAGAAATATGCAAATGATGAATAAATCACAACCATTTATCTTAATCTATTTTTGTCCTTTATGATAATAATATTCTATAGCATATTAAAATTCATGAAAAAACAATATTTCACTGATATGTCGACGTCCACATTTCAATCATACTGTAACAGGTGCTCCACAGGGATTTGTACTTTAACCGTTTTATACCCAAAACATTTCGTGATATATCGAACACACAAGATTTCAAATAGTATGCATGTGATTCTACATTCGATCTCTAGAATAATTTAAATCAAAAGTGCACTAGGACCTAAATCATATGTAATTCCGGAATACTAAAACATATTGACATTTAGCCAGAACCATACAACTGTAAAGTGCACTTGGACCTAAATCATATGTAATGCCGGAATACTAAAACAGTTTGATATTTAGCCAGAACCATACAACTGTACGTGATCACTGGTTAACCTCGAACACTGTTGATTACAAACAGATAATATAAAGGCTCTATATTTTCATAACTAAACAAACATTTTCTTAGATTGGAATATGTTCTCTTTTTCATCCATTCTGTTACGAGGGCGTTAAATTCAAACCCCGTATATCGTCCTCCCCCTTCTTTCTCTGCTTAAATTCTCCTCTTCCCTTCCCTTCTCGTCCCTTCTCATTTTCCTTTTTAACCTCTTTCACCTTCTTCTCATCTGGTCTCCTCTACCACTTTTGTTTTGCATTCGACTTCTTCTTGTCCTCTTTCATCTCCTCTTTTCTTTCTCTTTTTCTTAAAAATGTAGCTCTCTTCTCCGTTCTCAACTCCCCCCCCTCGCTTCGCCGTGGTTGTTGTCCTTTATGATAATGATATTCTATAGCATATTAACATTCATGAAAACTAAAGATTGCTTTAGATTGATCCGTAATTAAACCAACAACAAATTTCACTGATGTTGATATGTCGACGTCCACATTTCAATCATACTGTAACAGGTGCTCCACAGGGATTTGTTCCGATCTACATACATTTGATAAGCCTTTTTTGCGTCTACTCCCGCAAACAGTCTAAGTCCTTATTCATTACTAATTCAATATCTTCAATATAAGACAAAGAGCTATATATCATGGACGTGTCATCAGCAAAAAGACCAGATACACTGATTAAATTGTCTGCAATGTCGTTAATATTAATTAAAAATAGTAACGGCCCTAACACGGATCCTTGTCATACTCCCGCCTTTATTAGTAACGCTTCTCCCTTTTTAACTATGTAGGGTAGAGGCTCGGTATAATCGTAGCTGCCTTCATTGAATGATTGAACTGCTTTCAGTTGGCATACATAGGCAATATGAATGCCAACTTGACAAAGGCAAATTCAATTAAGCGCGCTTCAGAGGAAGACGGATTACATATTTTCGCCTCCTTTTCAACATGCATCTTAATCTAATTTCCTCTATCAAAATATTACTTAACAAACTAGACCCAGTAAGACCATCATTAGGTTATCTTAAAAATAATTAACAATTCAAATAAAATTTCTGCAATGTTTTGAATCCCATCTAGCACCTACGTATTACTGTACTGTTAAATATGTCGTCTGTGAACAGGTAACGCCTCCTTGGACCAGGTGCTGAAGCTGATCCTCGGGACTCAGATGTTTGTGGCGGGACTTACGTCAATCATCCTGGATAACACTGTTAGAGGTAGGTAAAGCAATGTTACTGTTACTGATAGTGTGCCTATGGTTTTGTGCTGAATACTAGATAGTATTACTAAGTCTGAAATCTGATCGTGCATGCACCAAGAGATTTATTTCCTTAAGGAAGCTGCTCTTGGAGAAAAATACCAATTTCATCAATGTTGAGGTTTTCTCGCGTCCCGTTCACTTTCATGTGCGTCCGATGAACCTGGGTGAATATAGATTTAGCCTGTGGGTGATTATCATCGTCTATTTTCCAGATAGATGAGTTCGTAATGATCTTTTAAAGTATATCCATGGCTTACTGTGTTATTACTCTTCACTGAAAGACTGTTACAAATCTTTACATGCGTTATCAAAGCTATTTCCGTGACAGATATTCATATTGGGTGAGACCCTAATTTCCTTCTATCTAGCCAAGGCGTGGTGAAACGTGAGTGAGTAATCACTTTCTCGTGTCTAAATAACATATGATAACCGAAATAAAAATCCTTTATTGTCATGTTAGATTTTTAAATGATTTTTTCTATCCTTAAACAAGACAGAACCTATGAAAATATTCATATATAAAGAAATGTTTTGCATTTGACTAATATCATTGAAACATTTCAATTGAAGCGACGTCAGAAAAAGAATATCGACCTGCTGTTCCTAAAAATAGTAACATTCTAGTCTGTATCATAGGTCACCGACCTCTGCGTGATTATGATCTAATCAACGAAGATTTAAGAAAAAGATGATTCATCTTATATTTACCAGTTATGGATTTTTGTTAGGGTGAATGTTTTTACATGAAACTACAAAGAGATATTAAGAGAGACGAAGACGAGTTTAATATCACTTAGTCCATATAGCCTCACCACACATTCATCGAAGATGGAAAAATCCTCAGACATATGCTTTTCAAAAAAAAAAAAATGAAATATTAGAAATATCATAAAAAAAAGAAAAGTCCTGCATTTGGCAGTTTCGTTTTCAGTTTTCATCATACCTTTGGCCATACGGTCAATCGGCAAATTATAATGTTACAATTGATGTAAGTTCATAAACAACTGTCTAAAATAGTAACATTGTGTTGATACACTGATTTTTATATACTCCAACAATACTAAAGGATATACAGCCTGACAGAGTAAAATGGAATTTTGACCTTATATATGTGTGTTTGTGATATATTCTGAGATCATAGTATTTCAACATGTCTGACCAATTTCCAATACTTAACATTAACATTTGTATTTGAGCGACACAACTTTTCATTTGTTGTTAATGAAAATTCGTTAATTCTGTGTGTCATATGTGGTTTTCTAAGTCAAATATTGAAAGCATTTCCATTGTCCATTGAAACTTAGATTGGTGAAATTACAGGTTTTAGAACTGTGAGAGTTGTCTTTCTTTATTCCCTATATTTCTTTATTTACAAAAGCGTCCGATTCAAAACAGCTAGTATTGGGAAAATGTTATAGAGGATGCAAAGCAACCATTTTATTAAGCTATGAAAGGGGAGCAATCATGTCAATAAATTTCACCGTTTTTGACATTCGTTAAATCAATGAAATTGCCATTACGTTGCCATTATTAAATTTAACAAGTTGATATTTGTTGTACAAATTTAAAATGTTCAATATTATGCAAATAATACGTAACAGATACGGAAATTATTCAATATTGATATATTATTACTCAAATTTCAACTGAAGCCCGTTTGTTTATAATCTCTCGATGAGGATTTTTAAAATTTATATTTATGGGGCATTAATAGAGATAACCTAAACTGCTTTTCCAGATCAAAATAACTCAATATTCTAACTTATCTGTAGCATCATTTCATTTATGTTATCCATACCAATACCCATCATTTAATATTTTCAAGAGTTTAAAATTTCGAAATAAGCAATATTTATAGTCAAATTGGACAAACGGTATATGTAATTTTAACAGCAGATAGCGGTGTCTTTCAGTCCACATTTGGAATCGAACCGGTGATCTCCGATTGCCAGTTTAATGTTCTACCAATTAAGCTAAAGGGAGTTAACTGTGATGACATGGAGACTTTAAAACAGCCATAATATCATTTAAACGAAACTTAAACGAGAGTTAAATGCGATGAGCGAACATCAATGCTGTAAATAGACTTGATACAACTACTCATCAAGAGAAGCCATAATATGTGTAACGCTACTTGTATACATCTCTCCTTGTCCGACAAAGTAAATACATGATATTGTATAATATATATATAATTTATTAATTATAGGAACAATGAAGGACCGTGGAATGGAGGATATGTCATCTTTCAGAAGCGGAAGTCAGATTGATAAACATCGATCTGTGTACGATGTTCCAGGAGTTTCACGATTACAGAGAAGAATTCGTTTTCTTCGCCATATTCCGTCTTTACAGCCCCACAGGCCGATATAACGTCATCAATATGGTTATGATTTTCTCGACTTTTAAGGGTATCAGATGACACGTTCACTGTATTGATCCAAGTGAAAGAGAAAGTTGGAACATTTATTCATTAAACAGGAATTTGAGCATCATCTATCAATTATAAACGACACCGCCTTATTTCAGCAGGACGTCCTTTGGTATGTGGGTCACAATGGTGGTTGCTTGCCTTAAATAAGCTGTGTTTGGAATGTAAGTCCAGAGGAATGGGGCGGAACATTTTATAAATGGCTTGTTATGTAATATTTCCAATTTTTCCTCTTTTGCGTCCTAATTATGAAAAATAAAAAGTCTTTACAAAACATTAATGCAAATGAAAATATAAGACCGTTATCAATCTGGATATTTAAATGTTCACACAAGGAGAAAGCCGAAATTAAGGCCTGAGGCGGAAACCTAAATGTTATTTAACAATTCTCTAGCAGATGTGTGTTTTCTACACATTTAAGGCAAACGACTAATATAACGGAAGTGGTCGATTTCTCTCCGCGGTAAGGCCTAATGGCAGGATTAAAGGATACGTGCCCGGAGTGTCCGTAATCCCCGTGAGAGCTGTAAACGGGTTTGACAGATGACAGATCGATACGGCTGGTGCTTTGGTGTAAAAAGCATGTGACAACTCACAGCGAGGGGAAGTTTAAGTTTAACTTTTATGTACTTTACAAGACATGTGCCTACCATCAGGGTCGGTGGGTTGTCTGGCAAAAAGGATTTTTCATTTAACAGAAGGTATACAAATGTCTTTCTGAATTATTTATCTTTCTGGGTTTTAGTATAACTCTGCTCTATTTGCTGCCTTCTTCGTTGCTCTCTTAACAATCTCACAAACACGTGCACAACTCGAACAAGGGTTTTTCGCTCGTTTCACTCATTGGTTTCATCGTCATCATCCTTATCATCGCCCCTATAGGTCTTGTCGGCATACTTATCATCGCCCCTATAGGTCTTGTCGGCATACTTATCATCGCCCCTATAGGCCTTCTCGGCATGTTCATTGTCCTTTTTATCACTCTTATAATAGTTATTCATACCGTTTATTTAAACATCATAGTCAAAACTTTCTTCGCCGGAGTCATTTTATCATCTTGCCTTCTCTTATTTGATATTGTCGTGAATGACCAGTATGACTTAAGGTAAATGGTACCAATGCACCAATTATGTTCGCGAAGAAAAGTTCCGCTCATATTGGGTTTTTTTAATTGGAGTATTATACTCTGTATATCGAAGGAAGATAAAGCAAGGTCGTGATGATTTTTTCCCTGCACTGTCCTTTTTATACTAACCAAAGACTGATATTACATAACTCTCTGTCAGCCATGAGTGATGCTATTCCGCTCAATACCCAAACTTGTATTGATGGTTTCCAATCACGAGATGTAAATATGAATATAAATATTGTGGAGACGGTTCAGAATTACATTAGAGACACCAGACGTTTTTATTAGATTCTCAAATAGCTTTGTAAAATAATCTCTCTTACAACAATTGCGATATTTGAAATATGTATTGTCAAATCAAATTCAAAGTACAAATAATCTCTTATTTTAATACTTAAAGAAACATCTGTAAAAGTAACATTTATATGATATGTATATACTGTTATGTTTTGTAAAGAGATGGCTTATATAGGCTATGCCTGTTGCCCAATTCCTTTTGTACATAAGATCAATAAAACATTCTGAAATGAAATGAACAATAAAGCAAGGTAATTTTTGTTTTAGCTTAGAGTAACTTCCGCCGTTTTTAATGTTTTGAGAACCATTAATAGGACATTCACTTTGATGCTGTGCTTTATAATTTATGTATAGCAACATTAGTCAAGTGTAGGCTTTGTAATGTAACGGTTCGAAGTTTGACCCCTGGCTTTAATTTTTCTGTTTTCAAAAAAAATCGAATTATTTAAATTCTGTCAAATGCATGACAACTCATTATTTATGACATATTTTGTAATGTAAAGGTTCCAAGTTTGACCCCTAACTTTAATTTTTCTGTTTTCAACAAATTTCGAATTATTTAAATTCTGTCAAATGCATGACAACTCATTATTTATGACAACTTTTCGTTTAAGACCCTACATTATTGACAATGGTAACGATATAAGTTGTTGATACCCTTTACCTTAACTACTATATCGATGTGTTACGAGACCTTAAGGAAAAGAGAAACAACAGGATGCCTCGAAAATCTAACAAGGCGTTGACAGAATTATGTCTGCGTTGTTCTGCACAATATAACCTTGACGAAATCATTAGCACAAAATAATAATTACTGTAGTAAAGCAAGCAACTCATCTCATCTGAAGACAGATAGATTTTATTTTTTTTCTTCAATTATTGGTTTTCGTCGCTGTCGTATGATTAATGCCCGCGCTAGTGAAACAAATCGGAGGTTCTATTTTTGTTAATTACTTATTTAACGACTCCAATCCCTCAATGAATATTTTAATACATATACTGTTGTTGCTATGGTTACAAATTGTCGCCATCAATTTCATGCAAAGAGTTTCTTGTGAACACAGTGGCTACAAAACACAGCTCCATAGATGGATTGGAAACAAGGGCTTTGTATAGATGATCTTATTATGGTTACACATTTATTGGGATCTGACTGCTATTTTAGATTTACGAATCCCATCCTTGCACATCACTGAGCATGGAACCAAGTAAATGTCATTATAAAGCAGCCCAAACATTCACGATTAAAACAGCGCTGTACAGTGCTGGAACGATGATGCACTGATACAATGACGTTGCTCTTGATGTTGCAATGTCCAAAGACGAGACTACGATGGTGGTGCAGTATTGTCATTAAACTATCCTACCATAATGCATTATCAACTTTATACAGTATAGTTTACAACAAATTTGGAGCAAGTTTCATCAATGTACATATTATTGACCTGAAAGTAAGCGCGCATGATGTTGGAAGACGAGCTGAGTACCCAGAGAAAAACAACCTGGTCGGGTATGTGACGAAATATGTTTATGTCAGAAATGGGAAAACGAACCCGACCGTCTTTGTGAAAGAGAAGTGTGTTTGTTATCCACTGCGCCATCAGACCACTTAAATCATTGCTTTTTAATGTCCACATCCGCATGATATGATTGGGTATCCGGGGGACTTCAATGTGTATTTGTAACGAAAAAAAAATTAAAGGAATATGGAAGGGACGAATTTTATCTATATCAGCATTCTAACCGACTTAAGGATCCCCGTACAATTGCAAAACAATGCAACTATGTGATGGCATGACTACAGTTTTGATAATTCATTTCTGAAAAGAAAGCCATACCTTGCTGAACTGTTATGTGAAGCAATAAAGAGGAAATATATAAGACAATCAACAACACTGTTCTGAATGTTTGAAAAAAAGTCAGGGGGGCTACACCCGGATTCGAACCCTAGAGTTTCAGATTGTTATACTATCACTCCAACAGATAGTGCTAAATTTATATCCAAACCGAAGTTAAGGGGGGGGGGGTCATTATATATAGGAAACACTGCAGTGGAAGAGGGATCCTTATGTTACCTTCTAGTTAACGGCTTACTATGTGTGACATTCATCTGTTTATTGAAAATACGGAAATAATTATAAAATTTTCAGCAATGATTTATTAGAATAAATTTTCAATATGTCATTGATTTCGCCAAAAGATAAATCAACAAAACATTGTTACCGGATTAGCTTGTTTGTGAAGACTTCCGGTGCTAGTTGCAGGATAAAATGATACTAAGGATCTTGTACCGCTGATACAATATTGTATAAAACCCTAATAATGCAAACGTAGTTTATTGTACGTATAGTTACCTCCCCTTAATTTCGTGTTTGATATAAATGTAGAGCGACTTGGCAAGAGTATTACCGTTGACCAGGTAGCTTACTGATTAGAGCGACAGTATGATAATCAGAAGCTTCGAATCTTGCACCGCTGATTTTTTCACATCCAGAATGTTAACACTGCTGTTTCTTCTTTTTTTTCATTTGATGTGTCGTTTTTTTTCAATAGTTCCGCAAAGAAGCCGTCTCGTTTCAGAAATGATTTCCAAAAAACATAGTTATGCCAGCGAAAATATCGAATGCATTGTTGCAGGTTTTGTCAGTTATACAAGCATCCTTGAAGCTGACATCCTTGGCTAAGGACCACCGACATACTGATAACGTTTGGCAAGGTTATTTTCTATAGCACTTTGCATTAAAATGGTTCGCTGATGGTCATTAGCTTCCTTTCATATGTGGATAGTAGAGCGTACGGTTGAATGGCGAGGTTTTGAAATGCAACGTTTCTATCTTTTAAAGGAATACAATGATGGTTCTCAACATGTGACGTTAGCTTGAAGACAGTGTTTGAAAAATTAATGCAAGACTCATCAATCTAATGCACATTAGGCACAGTTTTACTGTACTCCCGAGGGTCCAAGACTCAACAAAACATTGGCACGACTCGTGTATCAGGCCCCTGATCCGACACCGCCAGCTAAATGTACAAAACAACGGAGGTCTTCAGCAAACTCGTTAACTAAAAATCCGATAGTCTAGCCCGAAGTCACGGCATCACGTGATTGATCCCGTGTGACTTTTGACAGACGAACCAAAACAATCTGGAAAATCCATCTTCCCGTGACGCCGTAGCCATTTTAGGTGATAATTCATGGTCACATGAGAGTTTGTTTTGTATGAAGATTAACACCTTTGCGAAAAGCGCTGGATCAATCAAGAGTCTAATAGAATGAGGGAGAACAGATATCACGTGACGTCATCGTGTCCATACATCATCGTACTTCGGTTAAGATTGTGTATTTGACCACACTAAGCATTAAGGAAGAAAATTACTGTAAACAAAACATATAATGCACTATATTCTAAATCTGGTGACAAGATCATATACATATTTCTACATTTATTTTCCCTGCTCATCTAATTCCTCGGTATCCATTTAACAGCAGAGTTTGTGGATTAAACATAAATTTGTATACTTTCGTCCTACATCAACCAAGCGATTGGGATGTTTTAAACACACGAAACTAATCATATAGACAATCGCGAGCTTTCGAGTTTGTCATGACTACTCAATGGGCGTAGAGGTGATATTTGTATGAAGAGAAAAACCCTTTGATTTTGAAGATGTACTTTCCCATGGCGCATAGTTTAGTTATCTGATTCATATAATGGCTTATATATGACATTTCGTCTTTTCGCTTTGTCGCCTGTGAAAAGACGCCATGCGAAAAAAACGAAATATTGAGGCCACATAAATCCACCAACGCGAAGAGACGAAAACGCATGAAGCTAAATAACTAAATAACGCAAAAGGAGTGATAAAAGACCCCACTCTATTTCTACACTTTAACGTTATATTTACATCGGTTTGGCTTTTATTTGTTATTTGGCTTTAGCAGGTTTTTTATTTTTCGTTATTTCACTTTGGCGGGTTTCGTCTTTTCGCTTTGTCGCTCGGCGTATTTTCGAGGGCGATAAAGCGAAAAGACGAAATGTCATATATAAGCCACCATAGATTTATGAAAAAGGAAGTATATCAACCCCTACAGTTCTAAAATTGTCTTCCATAAAAAGAATGGTTGCAGTATTGATTAGCGGTTTAAAGGATAAAATAACATGATATTTTTACCCCAAGGCTGCATCCGACATACAAATTATTAGAAAAAACATCGGAATCGGTACAATATAAATCTTCAAGTGAGTCAACATAGCGTCAACTTGAAGCACCACAATGTGACGTCAAAATGAGGTCACGTGGTGACAACAAAATAGGCAGTGTAATTTGCTTCAAAGTGATTCCATTTAAGCGGGATCGACTTCCGTGTCGTTTATGAAGGTGACATGGAAGGGATCAACACTGAGCTGCTGCCCGCCCCCATTGTAACATTCGGGATATTTTTCGTTTCCTGTCTTTCCCGTCGCCATTCCTTTCTATCTATTTTCTGTTTACCGTTATCTTATGACCCTTGCTATTGCGAGGACGTTGGACCCCAAAAAGTATAATTTTGTTTTTGCTTGCCCATATCAGCCATACATATACGCTGTCCTTACTACACATAGCATAACTCTCTTTACTTACTACACATAGCATAACTCTCTTTACTTACTACACATAGCATAACTCTCTTTACTTCACAGAACGATACAATCAGCCAGTGCTTGTACGTAGTTAACGACAGGTTCCGCCCTATAGTTACCCTTAGGGCGTACCAGCATGATATGTTGTCTAGTAAGGTTTCTGTCTTGTGTATAAATCTATAAACACAATTATCCGCCTGAATAATAGCTGGTGCAGTAAAACAAGTTCTCGTCCAAGGTCGAATTTGACAGACTAGAAAATTAGAATGTTTAGAATTAACATGAAAAAACGTAAAATCTTATTAAAGTTTGCTGCTTTCAGATTCTCAAGTATCACTTATCGATACAAGCTTCTGATTGGCAGGGATCAATCTGTGTCACGGAAACGCTCCCTCGCGGCGGTGTAATATTGATGTAGGGCTTGTTGTGAAGCGTTCGAAAATTGTACGAAGGCCCAGAATGAGCATTGACATAAATCAGTATATGTGATAATATGTTATCGTAAAAATTCGACAATAAAGGTGTTCTAAAAATATTCCCTTTTTTCAAATAAATGATTTACACTTTAAATGTTATGAACAGATATTTCCTCTCTCTTTTAATAAATCTATTATTTGATTCCCAAATCTATGATGTATCTCCAAAAACTCTAATATTGTCAAATATGGTAAAAAAAATAGATTTAAAGAATACACGATTGCGTTAGAAATACGAATTAGTTTGAAACGGATAGGAAAATCAATATTTTATTAGGAGAGCTATTACATAGAAAGAAAGACAATGTTTTTTAATCCTGCAGTCTTCCTATAACAACAAAAGCGCGGGTCCAGCGGGTACATTGTTTCACTTGATGACGCGTTCTATCCCGCCGTCTTTAAAACAGAGAGGCGCATTATATCCTGTCGTTCTGAAAAAAGCAGCACAGAAGCACATTTCACACTGTAGTCGTGCAGTAACATCAGAATAATACGTTATATGCCGTCGTCTTCAATTAAGACAGGTGCGGTTTGTTTTAGTCGTCCCAAAGCAGTAGTAGGAAGGCACTTTCAATTCCGCCATTACACACTTACAGTTACAGTTAACAGGTGCGTTCTTTAATGTCGCATTGTTTTAGAAGGGGCGCGTTCTATACCGTTGTGCTACAGAAGCAGTAGAGAACTGCATTCTAATTTGCTGTCCTAAAACAGTAGTAGGAAACAACAAATCAACTATAGACATTTTTTGCTGTATAGCCATATATTTTCTCTTCTTTCGTTGTTTCTTAAAATATTGTTACACGATTCAACTGTGCTACCACGTTGTTCTGTACATGTTCTGTAGAGGTGCGTCCTATTTCGTTGTGCACCACTATAAAGTCGCGTTCTATTAAATTGTCAAATACTTGCCCTCCTATGTCAACAGCGGAGGGAGGGGAACATCATTTTAATGCTTGTAATCATGTAATCGATGAATAGAATTCATGTGAGAAAAGGTTGGTTAATATTTCTGTTCTCAGTAATACCATACTATTTCGGTTTAAATATTTAAAACCAGGTTGAAAAACCCGTTTCATGTTCTTGATAAGATACAGACTATCAATGCAGTAGGGCATACCCAAGACATGCCCGAATAATGTCAAACATTCTTGTGACCTAGATTATATACACGGGTGACAATTAGCACGAAGACCGACGACTAAAGGGACATTTAATTTAACAATCGGTCGTTTTTAACTACCTTTTCACGCGTTCGCACGTTTCCTCAACATCCTTTTTTTTTAAATATGGCGCGCAAATCCTGAAAATCCCCGAAAAACGTAGCAAAACTTTGTTTTCAAAAGATTATTACAAAAAATGGAAGTTTAATGATAAAGACAGCATAAAATAATAATATTGCGATAAATAGCAATGTCACGGTGATGCAATCTAAGGGTGTGTTATATTACGTGTCTGGCGTTATAATAAAAGGGCGCATTCGTACCCTCACTGGTCGTATAATAGCCACTTCCATGGGCGCCCAAGCAAACCGCCTCGCCCTGCAATTCGAATTGGTACGGAAGTGACGTAAGGTTGGTTCCCAATGCCCTGATGTAGTCGTGGCCCAGTAATAAAAACGACGGTACGTTTTTAGCAATACTTCCTGTCCGTTTGGTTATACCCACCCACGGGTCCGTTCAAGGAGGAGTAGAACGTCAGGTGGGTATTGCTAGCTACATTAATTTGATTGGAGTTTCCCCACGCGGACGTAGGTAAGTCGAATACCTTACTGTCATGGAAGTAAATCGTATTCGAAACGAGGTAAAGTTCGGCGTCAGGGGCAACCATCAACGTCTCGCAGTCTGTTTGGTCCCAGCTGCAGACAAACGAAGAAACATATTAGTAAGTACACAGTCATTACATGTACATATTGTAATAACATGAAATGTTTGCCTTGAATTGTTGCTTGGTGCATATTTTAGTTATTGGTTTCGAACGGAAATGACAAACAGAGGTCGCTAATGTACAATGCGTTGCTATTGAATCTTCAACGTTTCCCTGGATTTTAATTGTTTAATACAAACACGGTTTTAGGTGTTTTTGTTATATCAATGCTGTTAATACAAGACCGAAACAATAAAACCAGTCAGCACAGTTTGGTCTTTATTGGAAAAAACGAACAAAAATTCGTTCCAATTGATGTCAATTTTAAGTAAATTACAAAAAAGTATAATCATGTTTTGTGCAAACAAGTAAATAACATCACCTAAAGTGGAGGGTGGATTCTACGTGGATTGTCTAGTCGTTGAAAGAGGAAGGCTCCTTCATCTGGTAGAGAACATTGACTGCGTTGTGGCAGGAAATACCTCCCGTGCCTGCTATGTGGCATCAGACCACAATTAATTTCCCTGTATGTTCTTTCCAAAGAAAACCCTTTTAAACAATGTTGTATAATTTTGCGCGATACCTGATCATTTTAGGGTTTGTTCAGCTATCCAAGACACATTTGTGGTGAGCTGTTTGCATGACGGGCATATTTCATTTTATTCACGTGAAAGAAATAAAAACTCATGTAAAACGAGCCTAAAATTGAGAAATGCACTATATTCGTAGCATTGCCTGTGGTCTGAGGCCATGAAGTGGCAAGCACCGCCATTGGGATACGGTCCGGCCGCAATGTCTTCCCAGTCATGACTGTTGGCGCCCTCTACTGTGAGGTTTGCTAGACGTTGACCGCTTCAGGTATCTTCATTGAATAATAGCTGAGTATTAATATATCTTCAAAACTTCCACGAGAACAGCTATTAACATGTCATCATGGAGAACTTCCACTCATCAAACAAAATTAAGCTAGCTATAATTGAAGAATAATCATTGTTATTAATAAGTATGTTTTAAATCAGCAGCGCCGCAGTAATTAAACTTAAAAAATAGATATCTTGAAAGTCAGAGAAAATCTGCGAAAAATCTAATGGAAATAGCGTATTATTACAAAGATCTTGAACTCATCTTTATCATTTATTTAGGATTCCAAAGTCTTAATGTACGTGTTTAAATTTCAAACAAACATTTATGTAGAATTTTTTCTTGTTTAATACCTGTTTGTATCGAAGGCGAATATTCTCGGATGCCCTCTGTATTCGTTATGTGTATACAGGACGCAACATTGATATTGATACGGCTGGCGGCCAATCCCAAAGCGACCCGAATTAAGTTCCAAGTTGGCGGCCCGCGTTAAGATGTGGTGCTGTGGAGAGCCATGTGGTACATAGCTAGTTTTTTTTTCTCTTTTACAAAGTTAAATTTTAGATATGAGCTATCGCTGATTTTCGTTTTTCATAAATATTACTCAGATATTGTTTTTTTATGATCAGATACACAGGTTATGTCGACACTCTTATCAAAGGTATGTCAACATACATAACTCGTAAGTCGTATACCGATGGCAGAGATAAATAGCCTAATTAATACGACAAAAACTGTCAGTACGTATATGCAGTGCAATGGAGAGTAGGGTTACAGCAGAATTCCACCGCCATGGCTACAGGGTCGGACTAATGGTGAATGTTGTATCGTATATCAGGACATGGACTTACAGTAGCGTTGTCCATATCGAAATATATCTAAAGACAGAAATCACCTGTACATAGACAACATAACTTATTGATTTGGTTTGTTTGTGTTTTACGTCCTACTGACAGCCAATGTCAGTTAAGGACGTGACAGGTTTTGGTGGTGGACGAAAGCCGGAGTTCCCAGAAAAAACCCCGACGACATACGGCCAGTACCTGGCCACTGCCTCACGTAGGTCTCGAACCCGCGACCCAGTGGTGGACGGTTAGTGGTCGCAGAATGGCAGACGCCTTAACCACTTGGCCGACCCCCCCCCCCCCCCCTAACCTTAATTAGGCCTGGTAGTCCATGCACAACTTTGAATAGCAACTCCACTATTTATTTAAAAATTCATTCTATATTAGCGAAATATTTAACCAAAAAACCGTTTAATTTCAGAGAAATCGCATCTGTAAAATGCAATTTCTGCATTTGTTACCGTCGTATTATTCCAATTATAGTTGGTGTACGGTGTAACATCCCCTAGAGGACTGTCTGAGTTGTACGGTGTAACATCCCCTAGAGGACTGTCTGAGTGGTAAGGTTTTCTCAGGTCAAAGGTTAGATATCAAGTCTATTAACAGGAAACCATGTGACACTGTACACTCCAGAAGTACAATTAATAAAATGTGAATTTCAAAGAATTCAAAATATGTTTTAATCTATCGTGAGCATCCATCCCGCAAAAAATGTTGGCTTTTAAACTCTATACTACCATACCGTATACCAAACTGAAGGAACGCCTTTGTTTCCGATTATTAGAAATTTCTTTTCCAGGAAAAGCAAACAGGGATATATACATATGGTTGTAAATGATTTTGGAGCATATTTCGTGAAAAAACCCACAGATGATGAAATCGTGATTATGATAAGTGTTCTGAAGGCATTCCTCATGGGAGCTAACTCTGCCCCTTCTCTGGATGAATTTTATGCATACGGTTACTTCCCCTGAGTTTTATGCATAAGGTTACCTCCCCCTTAATTTTGTATTGCCTATAACTGTATATAGTGGGACTTGGCCGGAGGACTACCGCTCTTCAGGTAGCTTCATTGGTGAGAGACACCGTGTTGTGACGGGAAGACCAGGGTTCGAATCCAAGTCTAGCCTCGTTGTATGTTTTACTCCCAGAACACTGTCGTTATGTTTGTTTCGGTTTTTAAAAAATCCGCAAAATATTAGCTTCTTGTCGGATATGATAGGATTTAATAGAGCTATTGTCATGACAGTAAAAATATTCCATTTAAAAATTAAAGATTTTAGCAGTGGTACAGGAATCCTTAAGGACGCCAAACCCTCCGCCGCCTTCATGCTCTTAAGACAGACGAACTACACGTAGACCACCTCGATAAGTAATACCACATCTACAGTACTAATGTGACTATAGGCTATTATTAATTGTGTCATAGCCTACTTACACTGTTAGGTTTATGACCTGATCGGATGATAAGAGATGAGTCGTCCTTCTGTCGTTGCCGTCTGTCGATCCCGGAGTAGCAATGGCGGAGTTCTCGTTTCTGCGTGTCCTGTCTCTAGTCTTTCTCTCCACATGCAGCGCAGGTATCTAATTAATATGTGCTTTTACTTAATTAAGTTTGATATAATTAAATTTATTTTGTTGTTTTGATTTAGGTGATGCATATGCTGATATAGACATTTTGATCTATTTTTATGATACATATCATACTTTTGTAATATAATTTGTAAGTTATCATGTACAATTTTAAGCTTAAAGATGTGTGATAGATTAGGCAATACATGTTACTTGATGTGTGAGAGTTATCTCCCTTGCCCATGCATATCTTTAAACGATGGTTTAAGCTTATGTATTGACACGTTTTAAGGCAATGGGATAGTTCAGATATAAATGCTAATTTAAATTAATCTTAATTCAGGAATTAATAATTTTGTTCCCTTGGAGGTTTCGAAATATTTCATCGTCGGAAATAAAAAAAATAGCATATCAGTATCCTTCCATTATGAAAAAAGTTACAACATGTCTATAATGACCAAGATTCATAAACCAGACTATATAAAATAGTAATATTATATTATATTTCTCATAAAAGGGATCCCGTCCTTTAGCTTAAATCATTGTCAATGAATTTTCATCTGTCAAGTTATTAATGTAGGCCTGCGAAACTAAAACAATGCTAAGTTGTGGCTATTTTCGTGCGTCTTTACTGGTCATGTTTCGGTAAAAAAGTATGTTGTACCAATACACACAGAAACAGCATGGCAACGGTTACGCTTACAACCTGTCGATACGCTATTTTGAATGGTATGATAATACAAGAAACATTCATTACATGTCGGACTTATCCAATTTCAGAAAGTTATTGTCTCATTCATAGTTTAGTTTAAACATATTTATTGACAACATATTGACAAAGGGATTAGTCGGTAAGTTTTTCCATCTTATCAATTGACTTCTCTCGTAATACAGACAAATATAATAATACACAATTGTCACATGATGGTAAGAAAATAAATATGTTATTAATGAATTATATTCATTGAGAGAGAGAGAGAGAGAGGGGGGGGTGCGGGTCGAGGATGGGTAAGAGAAGAACCAGGAGACAGGGCTGGGGTTTGAGGTTGGATAGAGAGGGATGGGGTTGGTAGTTAGTCGAATCTACCCGATCTTCCCAGGAAATGCTGTGCAGCCTTG
>JAUMHH010042000.1:4383-23979 GCA_032359455.1 Chlamys rubida
ATCTAACCTCTAACCTTTCACATAACCAACATGAATCAACATATAACCTCTAACCTTATATATAACCAACACGAATCAACATCTAACCTCTAACCTTTCACATAACCAACATGAATCAACATATAACCTCTAACCTTATATATAACCAACACGAATCGACACCTTACCTCCCATATAATTAGCATGAATTAACCTCTTACCTGGAACCTCTAACCGTTCATAGAACTAGCATGCATCGACCTGTAACCTTTCACAAAACTCTCATGAATCAACATCAAATCCATAATATCTAACCTTTCCTATCACTAAACTTCTAACCTCTAACCTTTCATATAACCAACATGAGTCAACAGCTTACCTCCGATATAACTAGCATGAATCAACCTCTTACCTGGAACCTCTAACCGTTCATATAACTTACATGACTAAACATCTTAAATCTAACCTTTCAAGGAACTAACAGGAATAAATATTTAATCTGTAACCTCTTACCTTTCATAGAACTAACCTGAATTAACCTCCAACCTGTAACCTCTTACCTTTCATAGAGCTAACCTGAATTTACCTCCAATCTGTAACCTCTTACCTTTCATAGAACTAACCTGAATTTACCTCCAATCTGTAACCTCTTACTTTTCATAGAACTAACATGAATCTATCACTTTTCTCCATACAGTGTATAACTAACATTATTCAACCTATTAACATTCACTCAAAACGATGTGTTATGTTGGTGCTACGTGTTCTGTAATGCTATTGTCTGAAACAATAACGAATTGATAACTTGAATCATGCCCGCGTCCATGTGCACATCGTTCTGTTAATAGATAAGTCTCCAGTTGTATACATTTCTATAGAACCGTATCCCTCACGTAAACATTATAAATAACAAATGCACCTGGCACTAAATGACATTCAATACTTTTGCATGAAATATTAATTTTGTAATCATGTAATTAATGGTCCGTAAAGACCAATTTAGCGGTGTAATTGGTTCCTGGTTGGCCATTGTTTTTGTTATCATTTCGGGGTCTAACAGTTCAGTTTTGATATTTCTGGAATGAATAAACTCATGGAGTATGCATTTCAATTAACGCTGTTAACAGGGAATGTTCCTGACTAACTCTATAAGCGCAACGGATTCGGGGTTGGTTGGAGTATGTTTTGCATAGTTGTTCAGGTCTTGAGTATAGCGGAAATTAAACGTCCTCAAAATGAAATCGATCTACAGTATGTAGCTACGTACATGAGATATTGCTAACAGATGATGCAAATGAAACATTGTTTTGTCCCTAAAATCACTTTAATATCCAAAAGGTATACATTTTCAAGGAATTGCACCTCCACTAAATTTACGGTGATTATTTTTTGTGCTGCACCACTTACTACTTTTGAAATAAATAATGCAACAGACTAACGATTTGTTTGAAACGTTCCGACATTATAAAATTCAGATTGTGTATACTTATCTTTGCCAGTAATGTACTCGCCGTTATTGGATGCGTTGCGATTCAGGTAGCGTGTAGTTCGGGTTATGTTCAGCCAGGTGACTAGTTTTATTTCCTCAAAACTCCATGGAATAAGTTTTGCATTACTAATTTGACATATTGGCAATACCCATACATAGTATGCGTTGATCAAGTCAACCTGTTTTGACTTCCTGCCTTAATAGGTTAATTCCACCTAGCCAGTCGGAAAAACTACCACTTTTTTATTGAAATTCTGCGGCCTACCTCCTGATGTTTTCGTGTATGTTTTATGGTTTTGATATTACATTTCCCTATCGTGGCCATCCACCAGTTAAGTGTTGTTCGTTTGTTTCTGTCAATACTGCATAATACCAGTAGCTGTGAAAGCATCATCGTTAAAATTTCACAATATAATAAAATTCACATTATACATTGTACAACGCAAATTTATTGACGTCAATTTCTCATCTCGATAAAATAACACTGCATGTGTATATTGTAGACAAGATATTATTAGGCGATGTTTATAGGGTATAACGTTTTTATTTGACTTTCAATAATTCATGATCATCTATAATACCTTGAACTTTGAAATGGAAGGACAATGTATTGTCAAACACTGGTGAGATAAAACCTAAAATTCAATACGTTTATCAATGGTTTTAATATACCATTTCAAGTTAAGCAGGTTCAGAATAGTAATATTCGACTCGCAGAAATCTGTGGCAAATTTTGCATATAAATGTACAACTCCAATGTTAAACATTTGTGATTTGAGGCTAACAATGCTGTGTTCCACGGCTGGATTCCTGACTGAAACCGAGTCGTTTGAAGTATTTAGAAACATATTAGTGTTCAAATTAGGTTTGTTGATACGTATTTACCTCATTACTCATACAAAATGTAAAGGTGTAGGAAGATCAGTCCTTTAAACGATCAATATGTTACTTACAAATCCATCACGGTGGAGAAGGATGGCGGCGCTGTAACTCCTAGGATCCTGTTGTAGCACCAAGCATTGTAAGCTTATTGATTTATCATGTCGACCTTTCCAATTGTTTGTTTTTACTTTCTAGCAAAATAATGCATGTTTTATGATCTTTATTTATTTGACGATGATCAATTGAAATCTTACAACATGGTTGTTATCGTTTATGATCAGTCATTACGTCAATATCAATGAATCTAATTGTAACTTAATATTGCATTAAGCTGATAATTTTGATAGATACAGGTCATGATACAGTATCAGCTAAGGACACAGTCATGATTGCAGCATCAGATGAAAACGTAATTTCAACCTCCTTGATGTCATGTAAAGGGCCGTTTTGTTGCACGGGGCTATTAACTATTTAACTTATGTAGACCACTTAGGGGAGAGACCAATCAATAACACAAAGCACCAACCGATGATATATATCAGAGATGAAAAGGTAATTAAACTTTATTGTATGTTGTTATTCATTTAGTTTTAATGTTGTCGGTTTTCTAAGCGTCCTCGATTACGGTTTAACAATGCTCAGAGGGCGACCGATCAAAAATTGACTAAAAGTCAATAGATTTTAAATTTAGTACTGCTAGTATATTTCTGAGCTGAAATCAGGATGACGGAAACACAAATATAAAAAAACTCGACAAATGTCTTTTTATAACAGTTTAATACAAATGCAAAATTCCAGTTATATTGCACTTAGGTTTGACATATATCATATAATGTCAATATAATTTGTATCGCATTGGCAGGCCAACAGATGAAATGATGAAAAACACTATACTAAATAGAGTCTAATTAAACGACCGGGAGCTATATTTTAACTTAGTGAGCAGTTCATTTGTAAATGTTTCTTTTTGTGTATATAGTGTAAGCCGTGATAATCTGTCGACTGGATCAGCTGTTTTATACATCACTGACGGAGGATTGGCAAATATGGCGTCGATCGACTTCCGGTTTATCAGAAAATACATGTATCTCGTTGATCAAAATATTATTTTGATTTAAATTACTGGTGGTTCTTAGACGTTTACTTGAAAACAGTGTATCATAAATGCTAAACAATAGGTATAGATTTTTTTTTATTGGCACGTCTAGATTTCTATTTTCTTTAATTGGCAGACGTGCAGTAAACGAAGTACATTTCATATTCACATGTAAACAATAGAAGTAGCCTGGCCATCTCTGGTTTTTCCGACATTCTGTTCTTTCAATGACTCACCTGTAAAGAAAAAATAAACTATCATATACATGTAACAGCATAATTAGATTGCATGTGTAATTATCAAATTAATAAAAAGGTTATGTGGTATCGATTATGACATGCTTATCATTTTTATAGCTATTTCATGAAAAAAAAAAATCAAATCAAATCAATAAGCATAATTCTGAAATGTAAGCAAAACCTTGATGGACTAATATCGTTTTAAACAGTAATGTGGTAATATTTGTATTGTTTTATAATTCAATATACCTACGATGTGAATACATGTCAGTTTTTCACGAGAGATAAATATCCTACAAGGTATTGTGCTTATCATAGATATATCCAAACGACTGTCAAGTTATCACGTTTTTTTATCCGTATTAAGCGACTAGCTGTTCATACATTCGTACACTGTATATGTATTACAATATTGTGATATCAATAAATCAACCACGGAGGACATGGACAGACATTTAAACGCTTCCGTTCAAAAGACTGACATTGGAAAGGTGAGATAAAGACGTAGTCGTTAAATTGCTGTGCCAATTATAAATGTTAATCATCACAAATTAATTAGGCATATCCAGGAATTTTGTACGAGATTTCCAGATGATCTTAAACACGGGACAAATTGTGGAGGTTATTTAAATATCGAAGCCAAAAATGGATTGACCGGATTGTTAAGCAGGTCAACATTTTCCTTGTCCTGACGTCATTTATAAGTTTCGTTTACAGTAAGTAATTGACACTAGTGATTGATACTTAAACTAAGCTTCTGGCATGACCAAAGTCAGGGGATTGGTAGGAACAATTCTATAAATGCCAAAACCCAATATACAGCACTGTATATGTGTACCAGAGTGGGAAAACCTGTCCCTTACCGACATTGATCATATGCTAATTGAGAGGAGCTCTTCGTCTCACGATATAAAATGTTTAAAACCCAGGTTCTTTAACTCATAGCATATATCCAATGGTATATCTATTTAAATACTTTAGAGAAAAATATATTACTGGTATTATCTTTGCGTATCGTGCGTTTTAATCACATTTTAATTATGGGTTTGAAACATATCTAATTATCGTAATTATGTTTCTCATTCTTCTTGCCTTAAACATGTTATCAATCCAAGCTGTTCTTAGTCAGCTTGTTTTAGATAGAGTTAAAGCAAATGTAGGTCAAATATTGCATATGTAGTGATTGTACAGTATGCAACCTGTTATTGTATTTGTTTCAATGATAGTTGTCGTTGCATAATGCAAATAGAGCACGGTTATAATCCATTACATTATACACATATAATATTATGTTGATTGAGGAAATAAAACATTTATATTAATAAATTAACAACTTTACCTTTAATTTCCGATTTTCTTCGATGATGAGTGAAGGCGGTTGTAGATTTTTTTAGCATTTCAGAAAACGAATTTTGTCTCTTTTTAGATGGTTTTGATGATGATGAAGATGATGACAATGAGGATGATGGGTAGTCAAACGATAGGGGTCTGGTTAGTATAACTCGTCTTGGATGGTCGTGAAAGTCACCCTCAGATCCGTCTGGGCCGAGTGAATTAACAAATCTTGTTCTTGTGACGTCCTCTGAGTATTGTCTCCGTACTGGACGATGAAGCTTTCCCCCTTCTGTCGGTGACATGGAATGAGAATGTCCAATTCGTCGGACGCCATTTTTGTTCCTGTCAGTTAGAATCTCCTGTGGGGCGCAGCAATATTCACGTGATACATGGGCAACGATCTGATCAACTAATGAATAATTACCTAGAACATCATCGACAGGTTCGTCGACGTCTTCTCCCTCACTACTGTAATCGACGCTGAGTTGTTTTAACGCGTCTGTTTTAATCTCTTCATCACTAATATCGTTGTTTGGTTCTGTCTCTAGCTTATTGTTCTGTTCTCTTGTCTCGATGCTGTCCCTTTCTGATAAAACCGGTTCATGTTTAATAACAGTGATTTTTCTTTCGTACACAATATGTTTATAAACATCGTCATTTATTTCATTTTCTTCAATCAATGGATCTTTTAAAGTAATGCTGCTTTCTGACGTAGACCGATAAGTTGATTTGGCGATTTCCTCATTGTCATTCTGTTCGTTGGCCGTCCCCTGCTTTCTTTTCTTGTGTCCGTTTTCCAAATCGACATTTTCATCATCTGTTACATAAGATGCTAGATGATTTAACGATATTTTCATTTTAAGGGTACTGCATTGCATTACAAATTGTTTGTTACTTAATATACATGTTTTAACATCCGTTGATTAATTGCTTGTATGATTCTTTTGTGATGTAGGCAGAAAAATCTCAAACCGAGGGAAAGATGTTTGAAGTTAGCACGAGTCTGACACAAAGGAATATAAATAAAACATTTAATAGGTACACAGAATATACCATAATATGCAAGACAATGTATGATAATTAACATTATTGTTATCTTGCAAAAAATCCTTTCAATAAATCCTTTCAATTTTTTTAGCTGGTGATTTAAAAATATGTCACATAATGGCAATTCACAAGTCAATGGCAAGAAATGTGACAACACAATAACAGAAGAAATATTCTACCAAAGGACATGCATGCAGCTAGATTTCTTGCATTTGAAATCAACAACTATAGCACAGTTTTGCAGCACAAAGACTTTGGGTTACTTAAACATGTGCAAATTAAACATACATATTCACGATATCACAATTCTTGTTTACAATGGTTAGTTATTATTTACAATATTGCACACACTTTACCCGTGAACTGGTGTTCGGTGTGCATTGGATTAGTGTGAACTGCATCCTGGGAAGAGTGGTGAAACATCACGAGGTCACGTAAAACAAAAACACGTGCTCAAGGGTTAGTCAACAAATAAAAATAACCATTATCCCCAAAACATCCCTTCACATGTACGTCCGAACACTAGACACACGGATTCAAATGATCACACGAGTTTGTCTAAAGCAGCAAGACGACACGTCATTTCCATGGCAACACACCAAACAGGATATTATTAGTCAACAACACATAGCCAGCACCAACAACAACATCCCGTATCCAAGGACGCTCAAGCCGCCGTCTGTACCGGAAGTGGAGAGCACATAGACTCACCGGAAGACAAGGAGGACAGTGATACAACATCTAAATTTTCCTCTGCGAATCCAAGTTCCACCGTAAAGTCCTCCTCGAAAATACCTGCCACAAAACATCAAAAGTACCACTGTTTAATGGTAGTATAATGCATTTTACCGAAAAACAAAATGGAACATCATACATTTATCAAGACCACAAACATTTTAGTTTCTTTATGAAATGTTTCCTGTTACACAATCAACAATTACAACAATTTGGAGATTTGGTTGTGTAACAAGAAACATTTCATTAACCATACTTACCAACCTGTAGAAAAAGTTTAGAAACATTTTAGTTTCTATAAGATATAGCCTTTTTTCAAGCGGACTAATGTTAATACACTGTAGAAGGACATTTCAACAAGTGTCAAGTAGCTCGTGTTTTCAATTTAACATGTATAGGTTTTCTGGATAGCCGAAGTAATCGTTCAAAATAAGAAAATAACAATTTTTTCAGTTTCTTTACACAGATGTACCAAATGGTTTTACAAACTGTACCATTAGGCCACATTCAAATATGTTCAACAATTTGTTCAGATTCTTCCTCTTGCTTGAGAACAAGCTTAACTCACTAAAAAGAACTCTTATTTGTTAAAAAAATATTAGTCATCTTCTTTATGTTATGTAAAGACCATGGGGCAAAAACATATTGATTACGTTTTGATTGCACAGGAATTCCACGTTGACAGGGTGCTAAACTGCAAAGATATATAAAATCGGCACAACAAAGTTCTGGTTTAAGTATTATTAATAAGAGGCATGCCTAACTACACACCTAAATTATAGGTTTGTAAGATTGTGTATGGTATCAAAACTACCGATGTATAGAACTCACACCTTGATTGAAACCTATACAACAGTCTAGGGTGGTACTACAGTACAAGTTGGCGAACCATACACATGTCTGTCACCCATTATAAAGAGCTACGTGCCTGTTCATCACGGATATGTTGACACAAAAGAATCACATCTATAGATAGTAGACAAATCTTTCAAAAGACATATGCACTACCATGGAACGGTACACATTATTAAGATCTTACCAAGGCCACTTGAAGCTTGATAGAATTTGTTTATATAAATAGTAATTTGAACTGGCAATGAATAACTACTACTTATCCAGCGATTGCGTAATGGCATCAGTAGTTTACGTTTGACTTGCATGGTTGATATTTAAAACAAAATTTGGATTTTAGGGGCTTTCAATATTCTTCATAGCTCAGGCCACAACACGAAAGCTAACGTTATACGTTGGCAGCTAGGGCCATATGACGACAGGTAAGATCAAACGAAGACTAATTTCACTGGGAATCGGGTACTCCCATGAACTATGACAACATACTTCCACGATTAACACAGTAAGACACTAACGAAATAAAATATTAAATGAAGGAAAATAGTAAGAATAGAAATCTGATTTGATGCAAGTGTGGACACAAGATCCTACAGGACACGGTTTAACCACCCGAGTATGTAGGACCACTACAGAAGAAGAATCATACGAACATACAGTGGATAGGAGCAGACAAATATTCTTTTCATACCAATATCTTACAATTATGTTTATGCATATATATATAGACTTTCAATCTTCACCGTTGGAAATTGAGTTATCTCCCTTCTGTACACAACGAAACATTAGTGTTTAAACGTAGAAACTTTTTACCCTAAAGATGGCATGCGATCGCTGTTCTTTTAAAAGGCATCTGGATTATTTGATCAAAGTTATTATTTTTGCCCGATGTGCTGTACAATCCGTATGTTTATGCACATATGGATTATAGCTTCATTTGAGTGTTTGTGAGTGTTCATAAATGAAAAATAAATACTGTATAAATTTACACCTTGAGTCGTTTAAGAGAATTAGAAAAATTTCATTAAGATATTTTTGGTAAGTAATTCTCTAATTAAAACTCCTTAATTTTTCTTAGTACTCTTAGGAAATTATACTTTTGACATGTTATTTGTATTGTATTTTAATTGCACTGACATGATCCAGCAAGCTAATTACGATGTGGTAGGAAAAGTGAAAATTGCTTGTTACGTCATTATCGGTAGCTGGTACATTACCGTTAACATCATCCTACTTTTGGATTAGTTGAATTATTCAAACAAATCAAAGGTAGCGATTTAAAAACAGAACATCAGAATAATGTCAACATTATGTAAATAATATACGTACTTCTCCGTTTCTCTTTATTTGTGTTCTCTACCGGTACTTGCATCATTGAAACTACACTTGACTTCTTCTTGTCCATTTTCTTTTTCTTTTTCTTTTCTTTTTGTTGTTCGATGTCACTGAAGGACTTACTGAGGGGTCGTCGAGGTTTCTTATTTTCCTTTGAATTCACGACACCAAAACCTGGTTCCACTGAGCTGACAGAACGTTCGAGAGTCCCGCGTCCGGCGTCAGAGCTGACGCTGCTGACGTTGAGGCCGGATGACATCGACACTGTTGACGTCATACCAACGTCACTCACAGTGCTATTTTGTTTTGAAATCTTTTTCTTAAGCTTCTTTTTCTTGTCCTTTTTTAAGGATACAACTTCATCAATCGACTCGTTCATGTTAATTTGTGACGTTGATTTATTTATTTTCTTGCTATCTTCAAGTTTCTTAGACTTCTTGCTAACCTTTGACTTGGTGCCGGAGTCCTTGGACCCCCCACTAGACCTACCGACCTGTACTATGTCACTAGAACTATCCACACCACTATCGTCCCTCCCCGGGGTTGTTGGTGTGTCCTTGCGCGGGGTTGTTGGTGGTGTGTCTGTTTGATCGTCCACGTTCCCACTAGGGGGCGAACTTGGTTCTGTCTGACTGTCTGTGGATGATTCTTTGACATTGTCCTTATGTACACTGATATACACTGTATTATCCTGTAACTCAGGTACTGTATTGTCCACACTCTCGCCAGCAGTGATACTACTTACATTGTCCGTCACGTGTTGACCATTGGCCACTTCTAACAAAGTTTTAGCAGTATGCGATGTGTTATTTGAATCTGATCGCAAAATATCTGAAAAACAATAAAAGATGAAGCTACATAGAACACATATGTTCCAACACTTTACAACGAATCATTTTTACAAAAATGGTACAAGAATTGGAAACAGAATATTTTTTCAAGGTTTTGTCACTGAACGTCAATAACCATCTCACAAACCAAACAGCTGTGGAAGGAAGGATATTTACTTTTTTTACCATTAAAGTTTAAACCAGAACCCAATTCTTATCATCATCCTCAATAGAAACTTATAAAACTCCTTAATGTTAAGATTAATTTAATTGAATTTGCTTTTGTTTAAATGTGGCGTTGAAAAAAGAAACAAAGCATACCTATTTTCCCCAAATCGCCACTGTCACCATGGACACCGGGCACTTCCAGTGATTCGTCATGTGGCATCTTGTCGACATGTTGGCCGTTGCTGATAGACGTATCATGGCCACCCGTCTTCGTCATGGACCGTTTGGAGGGTTCTAGAATCATAAATGATAAACTGTATTACAATGTTCAAATCCTTTACCATGTATTTGAACAAGTGTGTGCGAATGTTTATGTTTTCGTTTCACGTTACTAATGACAAAAACAACTTAGAAGCTTAGAATGCGTCAATAGTAGTCGTAGACTAATGATATGACGTCATCAACGGTGAGTTAAAGGTGAGTTAATTAGTCGAACCTGCTCAGAGACCAACCCTCTTTTTTGAGAGGCCACCTTTTACTCATCTTTATACGGATTTTTCTTATATATCACATGTAATACTCTATGAAGAGACTATCTCTGTTTAGAGACGACTTTAGAACCATCAAAGCATTTCCGTGAAGGAAGAACAGTTCAAGAGATGGCAAAGCATGCTAAGCAAGGAAGACACAGCAACGCCACTGAGAATAGTTACAAGTTAATAATTACTGGATAATGACAACGCTGAAGATGTGATTATGACAGTCAAGAAAGGGATAGGAAGGAAATACCCAGCAACAGAGGATAAGGAAATACCCAGCAATAGAAGATAGGGAAATACCCAGCAATAGAAGATAGGGAAATACCCAGCAATAGAAGATAAGGAAATACCCAGCAGTAGATGAAATATCAGCAAATGCAGTAAAATCAGCTGGATGAAAAACTGCAAATGTACTTTGAGTTCTGTGCAGACATATATGGAAGGAATGAGGTATCCTAGAAGAGTGGAAAAGGGTGCTAATGGTAAAGTAGGAAAGGAGTTGGACTGAGTGAACTAACTGGGCAAATATAACACTGTTACAAAAGCGAGTAAAGTGTTTTGCTAGGATCATCTTGAACTGACGAAGGTTAAAATAAAAAGGTCAAATAAAGACAGGACAAGACGGATTTAGATTAGAGAATCTCATGTTATGACTACAAATTTGTACTAAAAATATGACTGAACAGTGTAATGAGTGGAAAGCAATAACAAGCATCTACTTTATAGACTTTGTATAATGTATAAACTGTGTTGATGGTGTTTACATGAAAACTTAATGGCAACTATTGAGTTACTTTGGTATTCCGGACAAGATCAACTGGCTGATACGTTTTAAGTTTATTGAAATCATGAATGAAGAAGTCCATTAAGGAAAACCAACTGACTAGTTCGTAGATACTTCAGGAATGAAGCAGTGGTTTTTACTATCACTGACTGTGTAATTAAAATAGCAAAAGCAAATAAGACAAGAGGCTTCAAATTGGGCTAAAATAACAGACTGTAGGACCCTGACTCTGCAGGTGAAATAGGACTATTTTCACATATCACATAGTGTCATACATTTGAGGAAGATGACAGAAGTTTGGTCAATATACAAATGTAAGACATATCTGGAGACATTCCAATATCTCGATGAGAAAATGTTATACATTCCAACAGCAATATCAAGCTATCAAGTCGGTAGTATGGTTGAGAGAATCCGAAAACAACAGAGAACAAAGTCCTCACTCACAAATGTGTACAGTACATTTTATAACTTTACGATGGTCAGAAAAGATTACCAACATCGAAATAGTGAACACTGACCAGGTTACCATCATGGCATCCTCGATACTTCATGGGTAACGCTCACTTACGCTCTCTGCGCCCCTTGGATATGTCACGGCCAAATTGAAGGCACGCAACTAGCTATTCGATTGGTCTCAGGTGAAAATATCTGACCAATCGCTGAGTCTGATACGTGTCCTTTGAAGATTACAGAGGACCAATACCCGACTTAAAAACAAGTCAAATTTGCTGTTACGCGACCGACATATTCTTTTGGTGTACATCAAAGGATCAAACTAGTATTCTCGTCTCATCCTAAAGGTGTGCACACTGAGCCTTCGATTTTGCTATGACATATTTCAGTGGTTCAGAGAGCGAAAGTGAGCATAACCCATAAAGTATCGAGGATGCCACCATGGCAGAAACAACAAAGCGTAAATTTTAAACGGACCGACTAAGAAATGGGAAAAGACATCATTAGCATTATAAAGAACCCTCTATATTCGGACACAAGAAGGAATAAAAAAGAGAAAATAATACAATCTAAGACAGCATGGTGTTGTTTAGCAACATCGAAACAGGCAGTCGCAGGACTTAGTTGGACAGCATAAGAATTTACGGCTCATGACCTAGGTCAATTTAGGACATTTCTTATACCCTTTGTGGCATGAAGAGGATTTAGACAACATGCAATGGAATCTAACAAGCCCTGATTCAAATTTTGATGTTGTAGTTGAACAGTATCTGCTATATATTTACAAATAAGGATACACTGGAATTTCGTTGATTCGAAATAATGTACATTATTGTAACTGATGTCCCGCATTTCAGACGCTTACATTCAGAAACTGAACTTAGTTAAGGTGATATTTTAAGAACCAAGAAAATGAATTGTTCGATATTCCGTTGTACATGTATTGACACCATCAAATACACGAGCAGTAACTTGTGGAAAATGAACTTACTTAAATATTGATCCAAACTGCTAATTAAGGTACCATACCAAAGCCTACATAATGGTACATTTTGTTGAGCATAATAGACTTTCCCCTATGTTGTAAACATCAGAGGGACAGTGCTGATTTCAGCTTACGAACATATGTTCCCCAGAACACATGTGGTAGCTTCTGGCTGACCTCTGATCCTGTGATCGATCACTTAAGTACCGTTAAACAAATCTCTCACTTTATCAAGTACTTGTGTATATATATGTGTTAAATGACCTGTGACGGTGACATATTAACACCACGGCCTAGCTGTTAGAAGGTTCCTCAGCTTAACCAAATATAATCTAAATACTTCAAATAAGTTTGTTTTCTTCTTCAAAATGCATCCTTATTTTTCATTTGTATTTATATCTTGGTGCTATGATTTTAAATCTCTAAATAAGTTTTTTAAACCTTAATGTTTAATATGTTTTTTCAATATCCTAATTGAAAAACTTTATTAAATTCCTTTCAGGTTGGTAAAGCTTTCATTCATCGAATCCAGATCGGCAGTGTTCGTACTTATGTACATATACTTCTTCTTATAAAGCTGTGTTAACACCCCATAGCCAGACAGTCTACACAGGGAACCCACTATAGATACCTTGCCGGGTGCTAAGAGAGCTTCACTAATAGTGGGGGACAGAGGCGGTCTGTTCACTGCCCCTTATATCTTAATTGATAAGTTATTTATACTGGCGAGTCAATTTAATAGCTTAATGTCTGTGTCAATGTGCCAGTTGCATTGGACCGTCTCGAGAAAAGTTGCCAACGGCACTCAGAGTCAAAAGATGTCTAATAGAATTACGGTCATGCATATAAACCTACATTGAAGCTTCTAATGGCCGGTACCACAAACGGTCTGGTACGTCTGTGTGGAGATCAGATACAGGGAATTCACAACGGCTCTGAATAAAGCGGTAGTCATCGAAAACAAATACAAGCCAAAACAAGACCGAAGTTTATAAACTAGCCGTGGAGTGTACCACATTACGATCTGCAGATCAGATCGTCTCGAGACCGTACTAACAAACCAAACGGCAATGTTTTTATTCCCATTTCAATGGGGTAAGGAATTTAATCTTTCCAATAAATACGCAATAGTTACCGATAGTATTTAAATTTACGAGTTGCTGAAAGCTATGGGTGATACAGTTTGACAGTGCTAGTATAAAGTACAATGCACCCAAGGCCAAATTATGGTGAATGTGAACCAGAAATCAGTCGAATATAACGTCTACAGACTAGGGTAAGCGTCTGAATTTCAGTCACGTGCTTGACGCATCGGAAGCGACCTCTAGATCCTAGAAAAATGACGGCAATTTCAGTTGCAGACGCAGACGCCAAAACAGGGTGTGGAGGAATCTTGATTTATCTTGAACTACTGCAGTCCTATGACAGTTAATTTCTACGTATAGGAATTCTGGCATACCAAGCTTACTTTAATTTTTTCTCGTAGTTCCAGTGGTATCAATACAACGAGGCTTGACTGTATGTAAAAAACCGAATTCGAAATAAGCGACTTCGACATTTAAGGGAGGTTTGCTTATATTATAGTGTATGGCATATGGAGTGATACTCTAGCTTACGGTCTCTGCACTCGAAAATCGAAGGCAAGATGTACGCGTCACATTGCAGATGACACTTAATTTAGACTAGTTTGATCCTTTGGTGTACACCAAAAGAATCGCGCGACACCGTAGCGGTAAAATTGAATGGCTTTGAAGTCGGATAACGTTCCTCTGTTATCTTCAATGGCTTTGTATCAGTCTAGCGATTGGCCATTTATTTTACCAGATATCAATCATATAGCTTACCGTGTGCCTTCGTTTTTGCCAATATATATTCTAGTGGTGCAGTACACGTAGTTAAGCGTGACCCTTGGAATTTCGATGATGGATATAAAGTACAATTAGACGATATGATGTATGGTGATATCTACCGGTGACTCGTACCGTATGACACAAGTCCTTTACGAAATATTTCCTGTTAGAATAAAATAAACTTGGAGAGAAGATTTGTCATATTACAGTGCAAACGAATTACCATCACATCCCTTTCAAGTTGTCATTCTGTTGACATCAAGTACAAAGCACATACATTGATATGTTTATCTCAAGGTGTGCATGTTAAGTGCATACATGTCAAGCATAAATCATTTTGCGTCCACCACAAGGCCATATAACCAGCTGTCAATCAAATAATCTATCAGGGTTATATTATTTGTCAAGGTCAAATCCACTACCAATGTCATATAATTTACAGCCATGTCATATTCACTGTCAAGGTCAAAATCTAACGCCAAGGTCATTATCACTAAGGTCGTACGTATCTGTTTTAACAAGATAGCTAAATTTACATTTATTTTCAATTCTATCAGACTGATTTCGGTCAATAGTAATGAAGCAAGAAATCTTCAATGCTAAAAGCATGCAATGTCTTTCGTCGTTTCGCAATGCATTGTACATACATACACATGTACAAGAAACATTAAAGGGACACCTGTCGATTTGGCTGAATTACATTTCATCCCTTTGACTCTCATACGTATGCTAAATATGCACTTGTGGTAGCAATAAGGGGAATCTGGTGTAGAATTACGTCACTTTCGTCCCCATCTCGATGGGCTTGTCTATTGAGAGTTCAATGCTTTCCTGACCTCTACCCAAGTTTGTCAAATCTTTCCGCAGTATACATGTACACCAACCAAAACAGACAGACGTATTGTTGAAATATACGAGTGTTGATAGTTAAGGGAAAGGTTTGGCAAGTCGTTTAGATGTCCATCCATTGAAAAGAAAACTGTATTCGGCAAGAAATAATGATACAATGTATTATTATTTCAGACAAAGCTATCAGAAGTTACAATAGCGATGTATCTAATAAAAATGTGGATATGTCTAACTAATATACAGTTACCTCTTACTGAAATACAGATAACTTCAATTGAAATACAGATATCACTCATTGAAACAAACGTTTTTATCAATTCCATCTTGTTGAATGCTGCCGATATGGTTATATGGACCTGAGACTTTGTATCGGTTGATGCATCATTTTCAGGTTGATATAACCACATATTCACCTCAACATAAGTCCATAATTGATATATTTCTAGATTGTATACATGAACACTGTAATAGTTAATCTGTCAGGTTGTACTGCATGCCTTACAAGTTTAATATCAAAATGCGCGAATCAGAATATGTTTTTACATAAAACTCAAAAAACACTGCGCAAAACAACTACTTTACGATTATCTGCATGGACAGCGCACTCGACTTTCACCACAACGACCGGGTTTCGATTCCCCGATCGGACATGGAAAAGGTTTTTGGTCAACTGCATGACCACACAAGTTTCCCCTAGTATTTCGGTTTCTTCAGACAATAAAATCCATGTGCGCTTCAATCCGGGCCATCAATAGTTAGCAATATTTAGTCGATAAAATGTGTTTAATCATTGTTGTGAAATACACTGATCGAAATCACTAGACTTGCACAAGTTCCCGACATCTCATTAGAAAGGCTCCTGTGATTGAAGTCGGTCGGTATAATACTTCTGTACTGTAGAATTCGTCTGAATCATAATGACGAATGTTAAATCATTAATGTTTGCTATGTAAATAATTATAGATAATATATACACACACCACTTACCGTTCCCCATAGCGCTGTATCGCCCTACTTCAGAGTATACGTCTGGCCCTGCAATAGAAAACCGTGAGTAATGCCTTACGTGAGAAAATCCGAAGTGCGTTACTACATAATATTCATAGTCATAAAACGGAAGGTATTATATATGAATAGTCTACGTATGCACCAACGTGGAGCTGTGTGACCCAAAGTAAGTTACGGCTGTAAATCAAAATTAAAAATGCAACAGTATGGTAATTGTACAGGTTTATGAGTTGTAGTTAGTAACAAATGTCGCGATGGCTTTCTCAGATAAAAGGTCGTAGTTTACCTGCATTTAAATGGGTGATGAAATCCACTTTCTACAGTATAAATAACGAACAGGGGCCCGACATCTCGTCATAGGCTTATAATTAAAGGCCGAAGGTATACTAATATATTATAGCATATTATGTATACCTGTTGTATTGATTGTTCTTGGCCTTTAGGGGATACAGTTGTACCTCAGAGTATCTAGCCCCTGTGATAATGTGTTTACGTCCTAACATGTTGGAAAGTAAATCTTATGAATGTATATAATTATATATAAAAAAAACGTTCACACATAAATGCGAGGGGAGAACCCCGAATCCGTGAGAACAGGTGTTTTTCTCTACAAAATGTGGTTACATGTCATCTGAAACTGATCAACAATACCTGCACGTATGGCGTTCATTGTGTATTAAGGAGAGTGTGTGTTTCATATGAATGAGATATCCACGAAGGTGATAAAAATAACAATTTTCATGTAAAATAACTGGAGATTTTGGAATGCTAACTGTTCTGGAAACCGCCAATTATCATTGAAGAATTCGAGTGTCGATTACATTCAGTTCAGTCACATATACACATTGTTTTTACCTGACGGGTTTTCATAAAATGCCCGAGATTAAATTTTGTACTTATATTACATACATGTAAACAATGACGAAATGTATCAATTAAAGTGTCAGACAGTAGTTCGCGTGACCAAAAACAAACATTGAAGACACGGACAGTCGGCAATACGTTTTTCTAATACAAATACATTATGCTAATGAGAACACGCTGTCAGATGTAAACTCCTTACCTTTGTTGATTATGATGTCAGCAGGGTGTTAGCGATCCCTGTCTAGAAGGATAGTCCGCTCTCAATTAATCTGTATCACGCTGCACACAAACTGGTTCATTCTGTGTAGATAAATGATATTTTAAACGTTAACACTTATTCAAATATATACTCCAGTGAGGCACGTAACGGTAGATATCCTATATCTGTATAATACAATCCAAAGAAACGGTCACTGAGTAGGAGCAGACACCACCAGCACTCCCATCACAAACTCCCGTGTGACCTTTCAGAGTATACGGAGAATATAGGTGTGATGAGGAGCAACGGACAGTGGTGTGATTGATGGGGACGAGTTGTCGCCAAGTCGGTCATCTGTACCGATACGCCTGGCCACACACTATTGACGATAGGCCGAGCCCCCGGGGGACACTTCGCCACATAAATAAGTAAATATCAACAAATCGATACACAGTATACGTGCAACCACGCAGTATACCTGTCTGCTATACGTGTGTGGGTATATATATAGTGCCCACACTCTCAATAGAATTAACAATAAAATCGAGAAAATAGCTGCAAAAAATTGATTACCTGACAATTAGATTTGTAAGCGAAAGTCTCCAGTTATACTTTTCCAATCACGAACCATATGCATGCGTACAGAAATAGCTCTCTCTGTCAACAATATGAAGCTAAAAATCATTCAATCGAGACATGTCAATCAACACAGATTCAGCAGTATTGAGTACAATTTCACTGACCAGTGAGCCAGAACCATAACCTTGGCCGGTTTACTGAAGCGTAGATACACAAATAGTATACATTATGTACCGAAAGATCGATTTCATCACAACATAGACTAGGAAATCGATAAGGTACCCATTACAATGAACTGAATGACACAAAGATACAGGAAACACGTTATGTTCTACCTACAGTACGAAAAAGCTACAAGAATTCTTGCAATATGAAAAAAAAAATAAAAAAAAAATCGTTACCTGATAATTCTTGTTCAAATCTCAGGAAATATTCATAAAAAACATAAATACATGTACATTCTTTGATAAAGCAGGCGGCACTGTGAACTATATATTACAGTGCCGAATAAGTCTAAAGATGTCGTCCTCCGTCGAGTTTTGAGGCATTATACATCTCCGTTCAGTCTACAATAATTACCATGCACTGTTAACCCATAAACCGCCATCTGTACCCATTTTAAGTCACAAGTCGATATTAAATCTGCCTCGCGTGATAAACGGGGGTGACACTTTACGCCGAGTACGTATTACCGGTGTGTGAAGTCGTAGAGGTTTCCGAGTGTAATTGAGCCCCCTCCGGAATCTTCGAGATTTACAGCAGATGATGATAAAGACATTGAGTTGCAAGCAAAGTTAAATTTGTAATCACAAATGTTATAGTGGAGTTTGTATGAATAACCAGTTCGACAATCACCAAACAAGTATGTTAAGTTTGCGGTTTAAGTTAAGTACAGTGCATCATATGAAACATGCATATATATATCAGGTTTATTTTATTTTTTCACTTGGACCAACAGAGCGCAACATATACGATGCTGATTCATACTAACTGCCTACACAATGGCTGTACACACGAGATATGTGTGGCTTAGAACTCGGTATTTTTATACCGTGGGAAAATACATACACATATCAATGAATGAGAGCGCCCATTATTTATACATAATTTGAGTGTTTTTGTTAAAATCCAATAATTCTAATTTAACACCTAGATGAACATTTTAGACAATATGCTAGTCAAATTTAAAATCAGGTCAGAATATCTCTGACAGGAGAATGCAATGACGCGTTACGTTACTGAGGAATTTATTTTTACCGTATAAACATCTCGTATTTATTAGAGAAACACCAATAAATTCTTCAGACATCGTAAACAATTGTGACGTCATAAAAAACTGATACGGTCAGCCCTACGGGTAGTTGCTGATTAAATCCAAAGATAGGGATACATGTTTTATTATTTACTAACATACCGGCCTTAAGGGACCACGGAACCAAATCAAAAATAGATTGTGGGTTTTTCCCTTTTGGGCAGAAGATTTAATAGGAAGGTGAATG
>JAUMHH010042111.1:0-23968 GCA_032359455.1 Chlamys rubida
TTGACCTCTACAATTGCTGACGTCACGTGTCGGCGTAAGTACCTATTATGAATAACGTCTCATGTTTTGTCTAGTCCTCTAAAATCAGTAACGCCGAGTGTTGCAGCTAGTCCCCTACAACTGATGACGTCCCGTGTGGTAGCTGGTCTTAAACAATGTCAAAATCTGCATCAATATCTAGTAATTGAAACGTGGCTTGTGGTATTTGTTAGAAATGTATTGGATAAATCACCAAAAACGCCATTCCACGAGATCTGAAAACTTCGCATGACAATTCCGCTTCGATTGCAACGTAAAGGTCACATAGAAATAACCATCATTCAAAGTAGAAGCAAGCATTTTCTATTGTAAACCATGTAAATTGAATCAGAAAACCTTTTTCACTTGAAATGAATATATTCATTAAAAATGTCTCGAGACGTTTTTTCTTGAGTTGTATATACGTATATAATACAATGCACATGAAATACAATATAAAATGTAGACAAATTGGGCGGCAGCTATAGGGACGTCGTTTCAAAACCCAGACTCATCTGATGCAAACAGCAAGTGATATTGATCACAAAGATAACCATCCAATTAGCATATCAAAACAAAGGCCAAAGGTCAGAACACCACAACCCGAACATGCAGGATAACGCCGATCATTGATGCAAAAAGCAAAACAAATAATAAAAAAGGATCAGATCAACTACATATCTTCTATTATTTTATTACGACTTGAACAATTTTAAATTTTATAAACTTGAATAATTTGATTACTTTCTTGCAGCATATCTTTTATGATATGATTAAACAACGTAAACAGACAAATACAATATTTAAAAAAAAAATTGTGTGTATATATATCACAATTATGTGCTGTGTTGTATATTGTTGAAGCACTTAAAGCCTAAATGATCAAATTAATTCAGTAATCAAATATCTTTATCAACAATATATGATATTCAGTCGACAGAATAACAAATATTGATTTTTTTAAAATCCTTATCTATACATGTAAGTGACAGCGGTACTGTAAGTAAGTATTTGTAACTTGTACCTGAAGGTATTTTTATATTGAAAAGTACAAGTTATAATTGTTTTTGTTACTGAAAGTTTAAGTATCCACACAATAGCTTATTTAAAATGAGATCGATTTCTACGGACGCTAAAGCCACGTTGAGTCTCATTGAAATTGGACATGGCAGCATGCAATCCCAAAAGTCAGATACTTCTGACAACGGGAGACGTCAAATAAGGGAAGGTCAGATGGGAGCAATCCTAAGTGTTATAACGGGTCAGTAGATCAAGTAAGGTCTCTTCTGTGTTCCCTAAAAAAGGATACGCTAGAAAAACCCCTGTAATGCTGCACGCAGCCCCGAATCAGTTGTGTAGTGCGGTCGTACTGTTATTTTCAAACGTTGTCGAATCCGCAGAGAGCGATAGGAAATGATCTTACCTACACGTGCATCCGACGCATCAATGTTGTGTTACGTATTGGGATCCCTACGATACTAGCCTAGTAAACGATTTGCAAACATACAAAACGTTTCTATAAATCGCATTATTCGCGAGGGTCTAAGTTTTCGATCGATTATCCTATATGCATATCGCAAACAATGTTATGGACGATTTTTGACGAATTGGGAACAATACGGTCTTCTTTGCAGACTGCTGGATTTTGATTCTCAAAATTATCAGTGAAATATTCAGTGAAATTGATTTTCCTCACCCAACATAACATAAATACCCGAGAGAGACTTATCTCATGGGTTGCAGTGCCTGTGCTCTAGTGTTCAAGTCAGGTGGCGCAATAAAGCAGGGTTCCACCGATAAACATAACATCTCAAGCACACACGTATGCATGCACACATTTTAATGTATTAGCAAGGTGGCATAGAACCAATAGTTAGCTTCAGATCAGGCAGATCCTATGCATTTCTCAATAATTGCATCGATTGATTTATTGTTTTAACACCTTAGAGCTCTGCTTAGAAGTGTAACGCAAACCTGACATTGCATTCCACTGTAAAATGCAACGCATATTACACCAATGTTATATATGTTTGGTTCTATTTTAAAATTGTTGGTAGGGGATACTGACTTTTACAGGACATTTATCTTTCAACGATTACGAGAATCAAACACCAGCTATCTGGCTGGAACACTGGAGTGTTCCCCACACGGGACAATCTGTCCATATGATTGTTTGTGAAAGGTATATATATATATATAAGAAAGGAAATCTCATTATTTTCGTATTTCATACGTATATGGTTATATAATATCGTTTTAGCATTTGCTATCATACATGTCAGCTATTTTAGATAAATTCTGTTATAGATTCAACGTTTTTAAATTTGTTCTTATCATGCTTCATGCGAAATTAGTCCTGATACAGTTTTATTTTTGCATCAATTGTCATAAAAATAGTGATTTTTAACTATTAAATTGTACATCTGTTTATTAATTAATCTCGAAATACATAAATCATATTTAACTACAATAAGACCTGTGTGTAATTTAGTTCAGCTTGTCTGCCCTGTCAACGTGTATAATGTGTTGGCGCATCAACATTAATCAGTAAACGGTAAAACGCATAGACTACTTATAGGACGAGTAAACGAACGATTTGTCTCCATACAAGTATAACCTTGCTGAGATTATAATAACTGTGACATATGGTGACACAGTTCTACATGTATATTAACCTTTACGAAGTAAACATATAGTCCCTTTGTTGAAACCATATGTCACAGCTTATCTAAACGTTATTAGTCAAAATGCCATTTTGTCGCCTTTCATATTCATCGCACTCCTTTGAATAAATAATTTAACAACTTCATTAAAGATAAGAGCCTTATTTGCAATACTTGCTTTGTATATAAATATGAATCTTTTCCTTTTTTATCTTTGCTAGTTACCATTTTTATTTTAAGCCTTACTTAATTACAAAATATCTTGGAGTGTAACACCTAATAACTATGGTTTACGCAGTGTTTCATAGAAACTTAAGTTTAAACGAAGCTACAGGGTAATTTTTAAATCTTCGATTCTTACATTGTTATCATAGATTTTGACCCGCGAAAAAACGAACGTCTTTTGATTTTGAACGTTTGACTAATGAATCTAATGCTGTTTAAACGAAGGTTGTGGCCATCAGGGGGCTGAGTGGCGGGGCAAAAAGGAAAAGTTTTCGGTTGGCCATTAATTCTTCCAAAAATAGTGCTGTTTTTAACGAAGAGTGTGACCATCAGGTGGCGGAGTTGCGGGGCCAAAAAGGGGCAATATTTGGTTGACCACGTATTCTTCCAAACAGTTGTTCGGTATGTTTGAACATACTGAATTTATCAAACATATTTCAATTTATAGAAACCATTAGCATAGGCACCTGACACGTCCATTTATGTTTGGTTGTACTTGTATGCTTGTTATTTAGCGTCTATTTTATATGTGTATTTTTTTGTGATAACAGACATAAGTATAGCTTTATAAGGAACATAACTTCATCATATAAATTTGTCTGTATTTTTCGAATAAACCATAATATGTGTAGCACTGTTCCTGCATAATAGTTAAAAAATAGTATACACTAGTTAATAAAAACTTGTTTAACCACAAATCGAAAAAGCAAACCATATCGCCTCAAAATGGTCCAAACTATTTTTTTTAATTATTTTTTAGAATATGAAATAAATCGTTTTTCTGACAGAAAGGAAAAAGACACTTAAGGTCAAAATCATGCTGCATGCGAAACAGGATTTACATTTTTTATTTTTTTTTATGTTGATCAACGATGCAGGGAGGGGGGCACTGACCTTCACACTTAGAGTGAGCGGTAACTCGAAGGGAGATAACCGGAGTTCTAATCCTAAAGCTTGCTTTTTCGCCTTCTTTCACCAAGAGGTAGATGGAATCATTTCCACTGGGTTTTGAAACAACAGTCCTCCAAACTAACCTTGGTCTATGCACCTTGCATAACTGGAAAGCTCCGTAAATGATCGGATTCAGCATGGAATTGGACAGGCCCATTGTGGACAATCCCGCCATTAATGAAGGACTCAACTCTTCCCATTGACCAAACGCATTTCCGGTGAATAGCACGTAATACGGAAACCAACAAACGACGAAGGCAATGACGATGAAAATGGACATGCGCAATGCTTTTCTCTTGGCTTTCTTTAGCAAATTGTTTCTAACTTGTCCCCTTCCAATGTCATTTTTATTCGATGTGATGTCGTTACCTGAAAGTAGAAAAATGCAACATAATTAATAGATCTTTTTCTCAGACATTTGCTTCTTATCTAGATTTCGTTTGTATTATGCTATTGACATCCACAAATTTACTTTCAACCGTGAGTGACTTTGCCGACATACTTCCATATTTGATCTACTTATCAGGTCCCTCTTGATGTAGGGTAGGTCAAGATAAGTTTCATTGCATACGCTGACGGGTGGTGATAGCCTAATTACTTTTTATAGCCACGTACATCGCCTCCGATTTCTAATTACAGACAGGTAAGTACACGATTAAATCATTAACAGAAGGAATCAGGTGTATCCTTCTTCACTAAACCGGCTTTATGATGTCATGTATTGCCTAATTATATCTAATAGTTGACTGATCCTTCGTGAGAATCAGTCCATATATGATAAATCACCACATTTATCTATTCAAAATTGGCACGATGACGTCACAGTTCTCGACTTTAATAATCGTATACCAAAGCAACGGTTGTAGACGAAAGGATTACTGATGAAGCAGCAATAATTAAAATCACTGGAGATTTATCTGGGCATTTATACGATCTCGGGATTAGTCGGCAGCCTTCTTTAAGAAGCTTACCCAACGTGTTGATGTCCTGCTAGCAGTAACTCATTCCAACACTGACTAAGTAAAAACGTCTCACTGGGTTGTTGATTCTGTTTAATTGGATTCATGAACACTCTGCTCGTCTGGTTAAAGTTTTTTGCATCAAAGTTTAACACACGTGATATATTCTTAACAGCTAAGGATACATTTTACACTTAACATCTTTGAGTCAGACATCTTAACTACTAGGCCACCATATAGGTCCTGAATAATACGGTATTTACACGTGCATGTTGCATAAATCTCAATATACATCTAACTATTTTTAAAGAGTATTTTTTGCAAAATCTCCAGATAGAAATGAGACGTGTAAAAATAGATCTGGTGAATGACGGTTGTACTGTATGAGATAACTTTAAAACGCTAATTATTGAAATATAGCCAAAATTAAATTATTTCACTTTATGCAATAATTGACCTAACTGAGTTTATACATCTTATTTACCTATCTATTTTGATATCAACTGTTCATTAATCTTGTCCTAATTACCAAGCGATCTTATAGGTATTTTAGTTTGGAACTCTTTAGAAAAGGAAGTAAATATCAAAGCAAAGTACACCTACCTCCACGCGAAAGAATAATTAATCATTTTAAAACAAAGGTAATGGGTTAATTGAATGAAAAAAAGATAATTGTTTTTGTGATGTATTCATTAACAGTAACGTTCTTACTAAGGACTCATAAAGGAACGGATGCACAACTATGTCTGCTAATCTTGTGTGGTGCAGACAGATACATAGGCAGCGTAGTACGTATGTATCTTGGGTATACGGTGTTCATAAGTAATTGAATATACTCAATTTGTCAGAACCGTATTGGATATGGGGTCTTAGGGGAGTGTTACACGTCAAAGAGTAATTAGAAAAACACGGTATGTTCTATTTCATGACGTCAGAATGAAACATTGTGGAGTTTTTTCTGAAACATTCCGTTCAAGGATATTGATATTGATTAGTTTGAACGATATTTCACAGTATCACGTCATGTCTTTTTTTGTTATTGGAGTCTGACTATTTATTCTGAACCAATCTTATATTTCAATGTGCAGTTTTATACAAGTGACAAAAAGGATGCGTGGATAATTCATCCAATAAAAGATTTAAATGATCGTATAAATAATTAATTCAGCAAAAGAAAATAGGCAATTAATTAAAAAAAAACAACAAAAAAAACAAAAAAACCCACCCAATCCAGTCCCTATATTATTACATCTTGAAATTTAACCTATACATAGTTTGATAAGTACACCGTAAAGACAGTTACATTTAAATCCAGCCTGAATAGTCATAAATCTGAAATGCAATTTTGTGATGTGTTAATTTTTTGTTAGTTAACCTCATTGCCAGGAAAACCTATGCATCATATCGTTTTAGAAATGCATGTGTGCAAAGTTTTTTGTTGGGCAAATTTCTCAACCTTATTGGTTGGAATACCTGTTTCTTAACCTTATTTGAATACAAGTTTCCCATTTTTAGTGATGTAGCCTTATGGCTGACAAAACATTTGTCCAAAACGTTTTGCTGAGAATACCGTGTCACGACCAATTGCTTAGTATGCGAGTCTCAAACTCATTTACGAGAGTTCTCGACCTATTACCGAGTAAAATGATTTTAAGCTAACGACACCGCGTCACGACCTATTGTGGGGAATACGGGTCCCAAACTTATTGCTGAGAATAGTATATCAGGTGGTAGTTTGTGAATTACATGTCCAAAACTTATTGCTGAGAATAGTATATCAGGTGGTATTTTGTGATTTACATGTCCCAAACTTATTGCTGAGAATAGTATATCAGGTGGTAGTTTATGAATAACATGTCCCAAACTTATTGCTGAGAATAGTATATCAGGTGGTATTTTGTGAATAACATGTCCCAAACTTATTGCTGAGAATAGTATATCAGGTGGTAGTTTGTGAATAACATGTCCCAAACTTATTGCTGAGAATAGTATATCAGGTGGTAGTTTGTGATTTACATGTCCCAAACTTATTGCTGCGAATCCTGTGTCTCCGCCCATTGCAATACGAATCCTGAACCTAATGTTGATGATACCCCGTGTCAATCGATCTTTTTGGTACTGGGATAACGTTTTGTACATTTCACAGAATGCAGACACAAATTGACTGCTCGTACTAACAATCCATATCCACATGTTCATGTTAAAACGCTACATGAGAGATCAGTGGCAATAACTTAGCCTTTCATCCTCGAGTTCAGTCTTGACGTCAATATAGCAGCTGTCACCTCACCTGCTGTGTATACCCAGTAGGAACGTTAGGTCTAATTATATTTCATTTTATCTAAGCCGAATCTAAAAAAGCGTATGATGGGATCACAGCTATTTATTGCCATCTTGTTTATAGTATTGAGCATGCAAACGTCAATACATTGCCTTTTAACAAATATGTATTTGGCTTATCTTCATCAAGACATGCAATATTCGAAATTCGCTAGACGATCTTACAACACGCAACACACATAACTGTGATTCAGTACAAAGGGGGCCTACCAGTAGCACGTGAGTCTACGCCCTGCACGAAATATTTAAATAATATCGAAACGTATGTTTACCATAATATCAACCTGCTGTACTTTACAAATGTTCTCAATTACCTTATATTAGATTATTGTGATTCCAACTGTTTTAGTACGGTAATTCATGTTAAACAGCGAGATATGTGAGTCAATTCAACACTTCTCTGCCTTGTTTTATTGCAGAAAACAACTGGAATAGATTTACCAAACCAATATTCTAAATATTTAGAAACAATAACATTAAGACGGCACACCCTAAATGTATCCTTCAACTTTAAACATAACGCATGTAGATTTCGATACACGTACTAGGAATACATGTATATTTCTCGAATAATTATTACATATCCAGAGGGATTACATAAGCATGCAGTGCATTCAAGCATTGCTTTTACTTCAAATAGCAGTCATAGTCAACATAATGCCACCCAGAAACGACAAATCCCTTTCAGCATTCCAATGATTCAGTTTACCATTTCTTGGATACATGTACATTACAGCTGATACTAAAAGCATATCCTTAACTGAAATACAGCATTTATAAAATAAATCTTTCTAAATCAAGTTTTCGAACTTACGTAATTCATTCGTGTAGGCCCGGATGGAAAGCGCAGGTTGCCATGCTGGAATCCAGTATTTAATTCAAATCTAAAGAATTGATTATGTATGCCTCTTTAACAAATAGAACAGCTGTAGAAATGTATAATGATACCGATCAAATTGTTTGATTTCAGGCAGATTTTTACTGAATCGGTCAGCATTACCAAACATTATGATAATGACGTCATGACTTTAAATATGTCACATCCGGTGCATTGTCACAATTGACGTGATAATCATCAAGTCAGAGTAAATACACACAGGTACATTTCGTGGGCTTAGAGAGTATTTTGTTTTATTTACTCTCTCACTGTCGGCCGTGCCGTAACGATATGAAAAGAGAGACACAATCATTTAATAATAATAATAATTCGAGGTTCTTATATACCGCTTTATCACAACCTAGTTCGTAGGTCGTCTCAAAGCGGTTCAAAATTATTATCCGTGGTGATAGGGCCTTTGCAACCAGCCAATATCTTTCTCAACTCCCTGTTCTATGGTTTATCTTTGTATGGTACACAAACGAAGCATTTGTACTTTGTTTCTGTTCTATGGTTCATCTTTGTATGGTACACAAACGAAGCATTTTTACTTTATTTTATTTTTCGGGCATCAGCTACATGTACCTGTGGTTGGTCTCAATCACACTAACATGTGCCATTGTGTATAAAAACCAAGTATAAATACTCATGCACCATACAATGGTGTGCAGTGAAACACAATCGAAGTATCCTTCCCTCTTCGGAACCGTTCATAAATCAATATAATGCTTTAAGTGACTCCTAATGTATTTACATTGTTGGTAAGGTCTCAGTTAATTACCGATGTATTGTCCTTCAACACTCGATGAGGTAATTAGTTAGCCGTTCGTGTTGTTTTATTAGGCCTAGGAACCAACAATTCTTTTACGGTGAGTGAAAGTGTCGCTTTCGTTCCACAGTTCGGTCATGATGCAAAGTTACATCAAATTAAGCAATACATCAACAAGATTACTCTAATTGTCTAATAAAATTCCTAATGCAGTTAATCTTGCCTCATTGCTTGAAGTTGAAATAAATCGAATAGTAATGTAAAGCAAATTAAATAAGTGCACGAGTTAAAAGATCCTGTATGCATTCTTGTTATTAAATATATAGATATATAGTATTAGTTATGTGTGTCATTTAACGTACTGATGTGAAGGGAGGGAAGGGATCCAGCTCTGATTATGTATAATTGGGTTCATTCGCACAATATTAAATTAAAGTCATACGTTTTCTATGGCAATCTACTGGAATACCATGAAATGGCATTCAATCTGAAAGTACCGATTTCACATTCAATTCTGGGGTACCAATTAAACATTCAACCCTTAGGTGTCTATCAAACATTCAATTTATTCTGAGGAACTAAATAACATTCAAATCACAATTCAATAATTAGGTACGAATGAATCATTTAATAACTGGATACCAAATAAACATCCGATCAGTTGAAAACAAATAAACATTCACCCTTACATAAGAAATAAACATTCACCCTTACATAAGAAATAAACATTCACCCTTACATAAGAAATAAACATGCATTCCGGAGTTAAAAATTAAGCATTCAGCCCTTAGATATTATACCAAAATATCATATTATCCTGAGGTAAAAATTAAAAATTCAACCCTTGGGTACCAGATAAATATCTAATCCTGATATTACAATAAAACATTCAACCCTTAGATACCTAATAAAAATATAATCCTGAAATTACAATGAAACATTCAACCCTTAGATACCTAATAAAAATATAATTTTGAAATTACAATAAAATATTCAACCCTTAGATACCAAATAAATATTTAATCCTGAGATTCAATAAAACATTCAACCCTTAGATACCAAATAAATATCTAATCCTGAGATTCAATAATACATTCAACCCTTAGATACCAAATAAATATCTAATCCTGAAGTTACAATAAAACGTTCGACCCTTAGATACCAAATAAATATCTAATCCTGAGATAACAATAAAATATTTAGCCCTGAGACACCAAATGCTATCCTTAACAAAAAATCAAGATTGCAGAGGCGCCAAGATATCAAACGATCGACAATTTCCAACAAAAAATCGGAGACGTATACATATAAATGCCTTAGTACTTGTTAGTATATACATGGTCAGCTTTGCAATGTCAGCTTCATATAACAATATAGGACAAGAACATGTACATTTTGTGAGAGTAGGAAAATCGAAATATCATAACACTCTTAAGTACATATTCGAACGAAGAATGAGAAACAAAAAGAATCTTTTTGTTTAACAGAATCTAGCGGTTAATGGTTCTCAACTTCCATTTGACTGTAAGCAATGACGCTAATACGGAAACTGTATGTGGCACGTGCATCAATCCACATGTTTCTTTACTAGATATAGGTCGGTCTCCGAAGCATCTACTGGGTAAATACTTCCCATAGTTACTCGTCATTGTTATTCGTCTTTGTGACACCTCATCAATTAAAAGCCAACAAGCACTGTGTTCTGACCTAACACATGTTCTTAAAGTCGACAACACCAACAACAGTAGGATAGATATCTTTTTGTATCACTGTAAGCATAGCCCTTTGGCTATAGAACATTAAACGAATGACCAGCTAAAAGAAGTCGTTATCTCTGTAACTAGCTAGGATTATCGTCTGATGTACAAACTAACCTGCGAAATTTATCTTGTTAAATACGGTTATAAAAAACATAGCATACGTTTTAACGACCTAATCTATTATCTTAAACACTTAAAATCATTGGATAGACCAAATGAGATGTTTTTTTTTGTTTTTAAATGTCTATGATGCAGCTTCCGTACCGCTTTTCTCCTTTACTTGTTAAGATGTTTATTCAGGTTTTATTTCATTTTTACGACTTAATGTTTTGGCGTCCAGCTTCACCGATAGCAGTTTGTTTACTAACACATGTTCGGTGTACCTAAGTTGTTATTTCTTGTATTTCAATCTAACAACCACTTGACGATTCCCGTCACTGCCCAAAAATCTCAAAATCTTTTCAAGTATGACTATAACTTTGAAAATTCTTTCTGAAAAAAACCCCATACACATACTGTGTAAATTTAATGAAAAAATAACAAACTTTTGTTTACAATACAAACAAATAAATAAAAAAAGGATGAGTTAAATTATGCAAGAACAAGATTCCAACCCTGGACTTATTTACTGGTGCTTACAGCTTCCTGGTCAACGGAAGTATCCTGGCCAAAGCATGCTACAATGATTTCCAAAGAAGCGAACTTAAGTGAATTTCTCTACTTTTTACCAGCAGTAGGACAACGATCCTTAACATTCTGCACAGGATCACACATACAATGTGCTAACGACTGAAACAACATATTTTGTGGGGCAAGCTACGAGTGCATATCTTGCACGGGAAGTCAGGACGGACGTAAAGCATACATTCAATTGAGACGCCACCAGTGATAATTGTTTGTTTGTTGTTATATATTGTTTTTGCCTCGTATCGGCTTATGCCAGATGAGGCCAGTGGCCAAAGATAACGGGGCAACCCTCAAGGGACATTTTAATGTGTATCCTCACTAAAATGCCAGCTACAGGACACGGCACCATGACACTCCAGACGGTCAGGGGCCGCGGTGGCCAAGTGGTTAATGCGTCTGACATTCTGCTACCACTAGCCCTCCACCACTGGGTCACGGGTTCGAGACCTACGTGGGGAAGTCGCCAGGTACTGGCCGTAGGTTGGCGTCTTTTATCCGGGAAATATGAAAAAAAATGACCAAAGCTAATAATAGGACGTAAAACAAAAACAAACCCCAAACGTCACATTATATGCAGACGGAGTAACATTCATTACAGAATAGAAGACGCCCTTACATATTTTTATAATTTTATTCTACAAAACTTCACCAGCAAGGAGCCGCTAGATGGGATGGGGGAAACGTTAATTCAATTTGATATTTATTTGATGACCGTCTCGATAAAAATGTAAGACATTGAATCCAGGAACATACTACACGCACTTATCTAATTTCATGAAAAATTTAACTGATAGGAAATGGGGATTTTATTTGGGTATTTCGAATACTGTTGACTCCACTTTGTATTTTAGAGGTCTGAAGGTTATCAGATAAACAAAAAACCAACCTATTCACGTCAATGTTTTAAAAGAAATATGCTTTGATCAATTAAATTGTGAGAATCCAAAATCAAAAATTGAAACACTATCAAGCATTCATTATTAATATTATCAAAAATTTGATAGGCGACCAACTGGCGCGAATTAACACAAATATATTTATTAATCAAAATTAAAGAAATCAATGGCAGCAACTTCCTGTATATAAATAATAGTGTGTTCACTGAAATATTACACTAACATGGAGAAACATGAACAAGTTATATATCGGGATGATATTCTGAGATATGTTCAATCTACCTATGATTTGAAAAAAAAATCGACTGTAAGAAAGTTATCTGAAGGAGTTCAAAGTACAAGCTGTCTCATTCCCTGAAATAGTACGGTTAATTTTAAGACTAGTACCACGTGGGTATATTTTACCATTGACTTTATATTTTTTCTGTAGGAAGTAGATGAGGAATTTGTCAAAATTCAAAAATAACAGAACGTAATTAGTAACTGTCATGGATACGCCTACGTTATTATAAAAACGATTTTGCAGGAAACGATTGACACCGTGTTCATTTGATTTGGAGAGTTCCAAAATATATTTGATTTATTTGAGCCCACGTGTGTTAGAATCGATTATATGGAAATGTTGTACAGTGTATTATGACAACCCAAAGACACCCACCTTATTTAACGTTTTACTTTCATCAAGAAACAGATTGAGGAACTTTGTCCTATTGCAGATAAAACACGATAAAATTTCACGACAGTGTGTCGAAAATACAGTAAACTCCGCTTGATTTGTTTTTGATAAAACAATAGCAATAGGGTATTATAGCATCAATGGCCAGGTAGTTCAGTTGGTGAAAACGATAGAATAGTAATAGAAGGATCAAGGTTCGAATCCTGGTCCGGTCCGTTTTGTTTTCACATTCAGAACACCGTTGTTGATTTTATCTCCATATTTAATCCTTATGATATGATTTATCAAAGGTACAATGTATCAGTCATGCCGATAAAATAGTGTCCAAAAGCTTTCCGAAGTGGTACTAATATCTTAAAATATGTTTTATGATATGTATGGGATAGTTTACTTGTTTGATTAGTTGAGGGCATGTTTAAAAGGTACATATACTGTACATGTATGTTAATGAATACATTCAAACTATCATATTGAAGAGTTTAAAAATTATTTTAGGGGAAGCAACTCTGAACATAAATATCCGATATAATATAAACGGCAGCCTATATATAGCCTTTAATGTCCACTTTATAGTCTTCAACATCATATTCGCAGCATTCATATAACATTTCATATTTACAGCCCTTGATAAATAGCCACGTACATCGATTTAAAATAGGTCACAAGAACGTATTGGAAGACACCCACATCAACATCTTAATTACGTTGCTAACACAGAGTGGCTAAAACTATCCCTTTAATACCGTTATTCATTGTCCTTAAAACCTTTCATCAATTTATCTTCCAATCATCACCTTTAATTCGTCGTTCGTGTTTTGTACAAGTCAAGGTCTTTCGTATTCCTCACCGATGGTAATCACTAGTTAATGCGTTAGTTTGAAGAGTGTGATGTATAGATATTTTATTTCATGGCTATCATAAAATGTTCAGAAAAGAAGACGAAGCCGTACGAAACCGCTTTCATGTTAATTTCCAAACTTCCGATATACTATTTGACGCTACACTCGAACATATACACTTGATGATGCTAATCTACGTCTGTAACCACCTGCTATTTTATTACCTCTGATGTTTCAAACACTGATAGGAGTTCAACTACGTGTATTCAAAGGCTCAGCAAACAGGGAATCTTGACTGCATCATAAATTCATTTTGTTATCAAACTGAAGTAATTGCGGTGATTCCACCAGTGGCTATGTTCATCTGACAGCTTATAACTTATCCGCACTAACCTAGAAGGTTAGGTGATAAAATTCTTTCATTATCTGGCTTAATATTGGAGTTCATACAAGAACAAGAATAAAACCGCAAAACTAGAACAGAAACTGGGGAGATAATTAACCAAAACAAGAGTAAGGAAGTAAAAGCAAGCGTGCTGTGGCGGTAAAAGAGTCCTTCACTCCAAGTCTGATGCATATCGTCGTATCGAGGACGAAAACAACATTGTGATATGCATGTATGAATGTGTTGGTTTGTATTTGGTCGGTGCATCCTGATAATATCTAAGGTAACACAGAGACAGTACCTATAAATAAAGGTTTACTTGAAAGTACCATCTCACTAGTAACATCGCATCCTACCTGGGGTATTTAGAGAAACACCTGAAGACACCGCAGTAAAGGAAGATTAGTTGTGACAGGAAGATGTAAGCCGATTCTAAGTGTTATCATTGGGGCGCCAGAACAATTGTTTCCTCTGCTATATCTCAGTTAAGCTGACAGCAAACGACAAGGGAATGCCGACGAGTCAACAAAACCATGATTCGAACTCAGTCTCGATAAAACCAGGGCAAAATATAAACAAATTTAAGATTTACAATGAAATCCTTGACAAAAAACCAGGAAAATAAGACGTGTCAGAAGGGTAAGCATCTTCTTCTTTATCGTCGACATCCGCCCTGTACATCTAAGTTAAATCTAGGAAAAGCTTGATTTTGTTAGGAGCATCACATTAGTTGTCTTTTAAGGTCAGGCAAAGGGATACAACAAGAATTTTGATTTTGTTTATAACGTCATTGAACTTACAAGGGATGCATGTGCTTATTCGAATTTGTATCTCAGCATCTCTTAAAGGTCCAGAAGTGTTTCATCATCAGATGTGTATCGATTCTAAGCATATCTATTTGCATGGTAATGTTTCCTTCTATTCACGAAGGGTCAATGTTAATTAACTCGTTGCTCCATTTCATTGGTATATTGACACAGGAATGTTAATTCGACGGTGGCTGCAAGGGAATCAAGAATCAAGCGGGATAGATATAACACGTATTAGTTCAGAGAAGAGTGCCAAACCGGGATTGACAGTAAAGGTCAAAATGTGAATGACAGTTTAATCACTCAAGTGCATCAATGGATTTAACTGACATATTGGAATTAAAATAAAAGCCGGAAACTGTAAAGAAAGATAAAAGGTATCAATAGGTAATATTGCGCGAGTTAAGGATAACAAACTTACGTGAATATCACTCGGTGTTAAAATATAACTTATGAGATACGAAGCATCACGAACCTCAGCAAACGTTTTAGAAATTCCTATTTGAGAGCACCAAAGTCAGTAATAAGTCCGATAGATTATCTTGTTTTAATTTCTTCTAGTTCATTTATTGTTAAGATATTTCGGTATTTTCTATACTTTAATCGAATCAAATCTATAAAATGTACACTTAATAATAATTTAATCACCCTTTTCAATACGAATTTAACATAAGCTATTTGAACAAACGTGGATCTTTGATACTTGACCAAAGGTTTTCAAATGCTCCAAAGTCTAGTAATGGCTTTGTCGACGTAATCTTTAGATTTTAAGTTTTGCTGTCTCTCTTTTGAATATAACAAAAGTTCAGAAGAAATAACACTCTGTGTTTTCTTTTGTTTCTTTAAAAATATAGAAAAAAAGTTCAACATCGTCAATACACACGGACAAAAGCCAATCTCAAAAGCTATAAGAAAGACAACGAAGGAACTGAGGACATGTTTAGCTGACTTGTCACTTGCACGTTCGTGATTTTGTTTTATCCATCAATGCTGCTGATATATCTTGTTTATTCCTGTATCATCTTTCCTGACGTGTATGCAATACTACCAAGTACCATACACACGAGGGTATACTAATGACAAAGTAGAGACAAAGATCTATTAAGTCTGAGGTAACTGTTCCTCAGAATTATCAGTAGAGACTTTATTACACGACATTAGTTACTATTATATAACTAGAATTGACACAATCAGCAACAATGTTGCACTTGCAGAAACAAAAATAGAACCCAAAAGAATGCCACACCCAAGTCATAACTTTCACTGACACCGTGACCCGTTAACGTCGCGTTAACTACCCCCAGCGATCGCGAGATGTCATATTTCATACGTCACGTGGCCATTATTAAGCGGTGTGTTTACCGTCTGTGTTTCTGTCAGTGTGAATGAACTGTTCAAACATTCTGGACAATTCTCCATCTGTCTAGAGTAAACATTACGTGGTTTGGGCTTGGCATTGAGGTTTTTGTGTTGTAGTAGTCAAGATGTATGTCACTATAATTCTACCATCTAAAAAAAAGCAGAACATTTATACGCCATCCGGTACACCCACACCAGCAAACCCTCACACACATGTCTAGGTACCAAAATAGCAGGATGAGAATCTATTTCGATTTCTTTCACTTTAGAGTAATAACTTCACGATTGGGGAGGGCGTTATACCAGTAAGATATAAAGTACAGTGTGCCGGTTAATATTCGCGGCAGAGATATTTTCGTTCATTTCGCGAAAGAATGCACCCACGAACTCAACAATGCAGCAGTAATTTCCAGGTCAGGGTATTTAATGTATGATCTAGTCCGCGACTAAAGGGTAAGGAATACCGATTTAAAAGATCAGAGCAATGTTGCTTGGTAAATTACACTCTAAAACTGAACGGTAGGCCTTAACATACAGGTATTAACATAATTGTCGGATTTATATGTAAAGGGAACCCTTTTGAGCCAGTTTTAACAAAACAACAGAGACACATTATTGGCATAAAAAATGTACACATGATAACTTTCCAAATGACGCAAATTGTCTATCTGGAATAGGTTCGGATGTAGTGCGCTTCATGCATACAGACATGATATATGTTGGTTTACAATTTGTTAATGCTCTCTATCTTGCCATAGAGTGCAATATTACTTTTGTGTCGGAAAAAGCCACCATGACGGATACCATATGTGTAAGGGTCAACCACGCTTACAACTACCTTTTGGCTGCACACTTATGGATTGTAAGGCAGGATAGCTTACGTGAAATAATGAAAACCGTAATTAACATGTTAATCACTTTGTTGTGTAAGCGCTAAATTTTGATAATCGCTAAATATAATGTTACCGTATTCCTAAACGTTGAGCCATGATGAGCGTAACTTGGAATTTGTAGCCGACGCATTTCAGTGTGGGTGAGTCTCACGGAGGAGAAACGATCTCTTGAAATCATCAAACACAGCAAGATTCTAATAATGGTAATCGACACTGAAATTTTATTTAAAAATCGCTTTTATCTTATGCAGAAATGCAGAAATAGTGTTCTGATAAAAAAAGACAATTATAAAAATATTCTAAAGTGGCTGCAGGACTTCCAATGGGCAAAAATTGATGTAAGAAATACATAGTTGCGATATCCAGTTACCGTTAGGCAATCATACACATCTGTTACAAGTTATTTAACTTGCATAACGCATGTTTTCCGATGTTGCCATTTGATTAAGGGCCCGACGTCGATTATTTGATGAAATCAAAGTTATGTATACTTTTAGAAAACACCTTGAACAACGTTTATCCGGGTAATTTTATTGCATTTTCTCATAACTGTACAAATGCGAGACAATACCGCAAGCAACATTGCGGCTCATTATCACAAAAAAGACCAAGGTAGTTTTTCCAGCACAGAAATGTCGGCTTGCTAGAATACAAGTACAGCTAAAATTACAGGGAACCTGCTGTTAATCACTTCACTTTCACGAGACGTTTATTTTCATGTTCATTGCAAATGGAATTTTTCGTTAAATGATATGTTTGTGAATATAATTTTCAGAGTTAACTACTATCAATATTGAAATAACCACCTTTTATTTACGAGTTCTGCAGATAATCGAACAGCTGATTATTTTGTTCCCTGCAAACTTCTTAATATATCTTCGATACTCGAAGAAGTAAAATATTTATGAGATAGCAAATCTTGGTCAGTAACGCCAAATATATTTAGTTAACTCAATTAACATAAAAAGAATGACACAACTGAAGTGAAATATGAAAACCAAAAGTAGCTATCACCAAGGTATTTTGTAACGGCATCATTGACACCGTACAAAAATTTGGAAGGAAAATCATTCATTGTTTCTAAACCCATCTGACATCTGACATCTGTTCTCAGAAATCCTCTACTTCATGATGGTAAATGCTCTTTTGAACATTCGAGCAGTATCAACACTCTGTCATGACCAGATACTTGACATGTACAGTAGAATGTTGATAGATATTGCTATAATTAGTCATCGATCGGATGTATTGACAGAACTCATTACTTTAATCGTCTCATCTTAATTCCTCAACGTCTTAGATTGTTGGTGACCAAGTACTCTTAATGTGACGCGAGGCAGGCTTTGGCAGCTGACAAGTGCCGTATATGAGGGACGAAACACTTATTTTTATGTTGTTTCCTTTTGTTTGAACTCTCCTTCGATCAAACTTTTCGTATCGACTATGAATTAGAATTTTGTCCTTTTTTGTTGACGCTGTCGCAAATATTGTTCTGGTGTGTTGACGCTGTGGTATATTCTATATTGATGTGGTATATCGTGCCCATGTGTGTTGATGCAGTGGTATAGTGTGCTCTTGTGTGTCAACGCTAAGGTAAACCTGTCTTTGTGACGATATTTTTGAACTTATATTCTTATATATTTCGTACAGCCTTTTGAATTTAGGATGGAAAGTTGAGATACGCACCTTCAGTGTTATCAACGTCATATCTCGCAAGTAACTATACAGAAAGCGAATACAGATTATACCATAACACTGTGATCGTATCAGTATACAGTTCGATTTAAAATTTGTTAAACTTTTATATTTAAGGTAGAATACTTTTACCATATTTGTATATTTTGCCGTATCTATAGATGTTGGCAACGATCTAAAAATGATGAATACACTTTTTGACAGGATCAAAAGTTTGCGGTGCTACTTTATTCCCGTTGAATATTTCCAGCTGTAGAGTAGGAGATATGCAGAATGAGAATGTGTTATAAAAGCAGATTGGAAGCTGTTACATGTATCAGTTTGTATACAGAAGTTCGGATAAGCAAATGAACGTGTCGACGAATGTGCATTAAATTTATAATCGGGCCATGATTAATGGCTGACATGCCTTTGAATAAATTTATAGTAGATATTATAAATGTATAGATTTTTTTTATTGTAAAATGGTTTTATTAAAACCGCGTGAAGAGCAAAAAAGTGAGACGTGACTATTATTCCATGTGTAAGGAGCCTGGAGCTTGTTTATCTGGCAGTTGTTTCATCTGTTAGCAGTTAACGCCTACTAATGTTTGGTAATATATCTCTTAGTCACTTGTATATATTTTAGTGTACTGAAATCAATTTCATACAAGTACATGTAAGTAGGGAGACGGTCTCAACAATAAGCGACAAATAATCAATAAAAACACGAGGTAACAAAGCACCTGTTTAAATAATTAATTTGTCATTGAAGAAAACCGAACAGAGGAAACATTTAACTGCACTTTATATCAATTTCGTTTATCAAAAAAACCAAACATATCAGAGGTATTAATGGCCGAAAGAATGAAATTCCATGCCAAAGTTATAAAATACATCTTGAACACTTGTACATAATACTTCAGTATTTGTTATTGTTGTCAGCAGTGAGATCCCTTACCCGGCAGAGCATGTATATTACGAACATGCTTGAGATGCTTGAGTATTATTTTTAGAAAAGTGCCAAACAAACAGTTTGTTTTATTTCCAAATGAAATTATTGTATGCTTAGAAATACACAGGAATTTAGCATTTAGGTTCAATTTCTGTTTGTAAATCAACATTTCATCTTTGTTTTACTTTAGATCTTTATCTTTATCAAACTATACCAATAACATATAAGAGTCGTTGCTCCACGAATTAAAGTCATCGAGAGAAAAAAACAAATGGAAATTCGCGAAAAAAAGGCATTCATGAAAGTGGTTTTGTTTACAGTAAATATTTCTAAACAATATAGCCTACATACTGTTGTCCATAAAACTAGGACATCATGAACCTATTCAAAAGAAGGAGATTACGTCAGGAGCATATGTTTCCGGCGCTATACTCGACACCCATCATGCACGTAACATAATATTTTCATGATTATGAAGTTTAAAAACACGTTTCAAGTAAAAACCATACTTTATTACACAGAAATAAATGAACAACATTTGTTTACCAAAACTACGTAGTGTCTGCAGCTTTTTCTTAACACGTTTAATTTGGGATCAACCTAATCTTGATTTTGTAACTAGGCATAACATTCTCAACTGATATAGGAAGTGGATTTCTTGGCCTTACAGTCCCTCTTTAAATTAGATTTCATGGAAGGAGAGGTAAATAAGAACGGCCTTATTTTAATAACGTTGTGCCAATTTGTTTTTAAAGTGCTTATGGTGAAAACGTCAATCTAAGATGGATATCTTTTATGTTTTTATCTAAGTGAGATGATGCGTTAGTGATTTTGCGCAAAGGCAGTTAATATCGATGTATTTCTCGAAACCCCTATCTTCGAAAATCTACAGAATCTGCAGAAATGTTGTCATGATGCATATTGCTAATTATGATGTTCTCCTATAATCCACGGACGTTTGAGGCGTACTGTTACTCCATATCAGGTTACTTATGTTTCAGCTGCTGGACGGAGATTTAACGAGCGATTAACCTCATTCTTTAACATTGAATATCACCAAGAACATGCCCTGTGCACGATGTTTCGGGAAATAGCTAACGGCTTCGGAGGAACACATTAAACTGAAGCAATTTAATTTCAGTCCGCTGCTTCTGCCGATCAATGTTGTTGGGATTAGAACTCTACAAATAACGGTGTATCGCTTGGTCATTTACTTGTTTAACAAAAATACTTAAGGCTTTTACTTTGTTCTAAATTGCTATACCAAACACTGTTACATCTTGTAACTACGGACTTCAAAGAAATTGTGCCATTGCTTTTTAACTATAAATCCATTTTGAAAAATTATATAAGCCTTTTTAAGAACTGTAAATTCGCCATCATTGTCAAAGATATCTTTTGTTTTAGTTTTTAACCATTAGACAAATCTAATAACCGTAACATCATGTATGTATATTTGATGTTTTAAAAGAATTTGATAAAAAATATTGATATTGTTATATGGAAACCAATCAATGTAATCATCATATTTACTTCAAGAACAAAAACACTGTGGTATAAATTGAACCATTGCTTCCTTTCTGCTTTTATTTCCACGTTGTCAACAACAGACCGACAGACTTATCTAATTTCGGGCTGGGTTTAGTTTATAATTCACTTTGGCATTTCCTAATGACAGGTAAATGTCAGAAAATCTCTACAACAGAGGAAATCAATATGGGTTCAGACGCTGGATAATGATGCTTTTTGATGAATAGCATTTGATACATGGGGGAATGATGATGACTCACGCGAGATTTCCAGTATCATTTCATGAGTGTAACAGTATACCATATTTAATTTCATGCCCTTTTTGGTAAATTCACTCAAATTGTATTTTGCATGACGTCACTAAAATTTCTGCCTGAAGCTTACGATTGTAGAACATGGCAGACCAGACCAATTTTTACTAAAAATAAGTTATTATTTCAAACCGGATGTGAACAATGTATCACCTAAAATTAAAATAATTTTGATTCCTTATCAAATATGAATCTACATATAAAAGACGTAAATATTTTCGAAATCAAAGAAATATTTTTATGTTATGAGAATGTTATGTTTGTTTATACTTTATAGTAACAACCAAATAAAGCTTGGAGCATGCAGCATATCTATATCGCATTAATAAAAGAACTTAACATGCTGAATAAAATATACAGAATATGGAATATTTTTATATGGACAATCATTTCGCTTTTTCATGCAATTTTCTTAATATTAATTTCAGGAAAGTGTATATGCTGTCGACAAATGTCTATTTGTTGAAAAACTGTACATTAAAAAGATAGTATTTCATTGATTACAATGTTCTTTTTCCCTGTAGAGCCTTAAGGTTCGAAAAGCATGACACTTTGGTATTGTAATTGAAATAAACTTATAGAGCACATCATTTTTATTAATTTTATTTAAGTATTTCGTTTGGTTAAGTCGAAAATCCAATAGTCAGAAAAGATATCACAAGAATTAAAAAGAGAAATTTAAGATTATTTGAAACAATAATGCTGAACGACAAAACTATGATTCGAACTCAAAATCAATCAAGCCAAGGGAAAAAAACTATAATAGAAATATTTCGATGAAGGGTGAACTTCTGTAGCCTCATAGATGTCATCATCTATGTAAATCTAGAGTTAAGTTAAGGGACGTCCTGTTGTTATATAGTTTTCGACAAAACACAAGGAAGCCGTTGATGCACGGTTGCCTTTTATATTTCAAAGGTGTAAGCTGTTTGTTGACATATAGTTTTGAAATAATGTTATTATGTTTTTGTGAACATGTTACCCAGATTATAATTGCAAGAGTGCGAGTTATATATCTAAAGTGAGGGAGTGGTGAGGAGAAACGGAAGAAATAGACTCCTTTTATAACTCCAAGTAGAATACTTGAGTTCCCCTTTGTAACTTTGGTGCTTTTTTTCTCCGCCATTCGCCTGGGGACAGAATTAATTGCCTTTCTAAACCTGTATAAATTCACGGAATTCAGAACCACAGATTTCAGCTCAGATACAAAGGAAGTCAGGGTACAATAAATGGGTGTTTGGATACCTTTTTCTACATACACCAAATTATTTGTTTAACAACAACATCGATAACAGTCTTCCAAAAAAACTTAAGTGAATAGCAGAGACGGTAGCAATGCATTGAGTAACCCATTACAATAGATCGCTGCCTAGTTGTTAGGTATGACGTCAACGAATATGGCGCGACGTAATTAGCTGTTCATTTTCGCACTTTTGTGATGCAGTAATATGTTCGGCAATGTACTTTACAAATGTAATAAATAAAAACGTTGATTGTCTCTCGCTTTGAACATGCACCACAAATGATGAGTCGATCTACCTCATTTTGATGCTTGTTGCTTTATGTCATACAAAACGGTTAATAAACGTTTTCAGACTCATTGTAACTAATGCAGAAATAGCTCCTTCTCTGAGATTACTATTTCCAGAAAGTCAGGATAAAGCATTAACTAAATGGAAACTTTCGCAAAAATGGGATTTTGGAATACATTGAACTTGATGAGTTTTGAGATAATCTCCAAATTTTTATATATTTTCTATGTCTAAGTTGACACAATAGAAAGTACTGAAACAGAAATGTATTTTTAAAAACTTAAATCGGGTTAACAGAAAATATAGGGATGTTATGAAAATGTATTTTTTAACTGACATCGAGATAACAGAAGATATATTGGATGTAACAGAAATGTATTTTTATAACTCAAAACCGGCAATATTATGTCCCATTATATGTACTGACCAGCTATAGGAAAACATCTGAAAACTTACCAACAAGCTGGTCAGGGCCTGAATTGGAAAATGTCCTGACTGACCCGCTCTTCTATTTTGCATGTTCAAATAATAAACGAAATATTGTAAGTGCGAGTAATTGCATTGGAAACGTGTTTTTGATAATTCGCTGATTAGAATTAAGCTGTATATGACAGTGGTGCAATGGAATGTCTACTATTCATTAAGAAGGAATAGTAACAAGACCTATTTTGCTTTATTTAAAGTATGTATATTACAGTAATTTTGCGGGCTAAACATTTTGTACATGTAGGTTTTGCCACGGAAACAAAATCACGTGGTTTCGTGCAACGCCATTAACTGCTTTATTCCGTTTTTGCGTATTGCAGAGTTATCTTCTCTTGTGAGCAGGTATTGATTGTTACGTCATTGGTTTGTGTGAG
>JAUMHH010042222.1:0-44570 GCA_032359455.1 Chlamys rubida
ATAAAGATCATGATAACAATGATGGATAGTGTTGACTTATCATTACTTGAAAATGGATATTGTAAAGTACATGTATATTACACTGGTGGTAAATAGATAACAATGTCCATTGGATAAATGGTGCTAAAGTATCCAGGTAGGTAAACAAATGGTTCGCCGGTACCACTCTGAAGATGGGTTTGACGTCTCTACCGTGGTTCCAGGTCTCCTTGAAGGTAGGTGGCGGTTTGGTTTCACTTTTGGAATTACGGAAGATGGGAACGGTGGATATATTTGATTTCGTATCATTCCCGCGGTGTAGGCTAGTGCCATATTTGCCGAGATTGAATAATGTACTCACAGTTTGTTATTGTCCCGATTGCGTTGGCTTTGATGGGCTGGGGTTACGTTGCTTGGTGTATTCGCTTTCTACTGATAATTTCGTGGCTGTCAGTGGTGTATTGATGTGCTCAATTTCTTCCGATGGTGTGGTGCTGGGTAAGAGTGATTTCGTCGGGGTGATTTCCTCGTTCACGACGGTCACTGTCGGCCCAGTAGTCTCTTAGAAGTTTCACTAGCGATCTGCTTAAGTTGAGATGGGCTTCCTCCCATTTGAATAGGAAAACGGCATTAGTATCCGGAATCTGTGGGCGTATGTTTGTCCTGAGTTTTGGGCACTAGATCTTTGTTGACGCAATCTTCTAGATATTCGAAGTGATGTTCTGTTCTTGCTAGTTTCACTTAGAGCTTCCGTAGCGTCCTAAATAGGGCCACGTTTCCTTCCGATACTCGGATAGATGGTGTTTCCAAGTCGTCGGTTCTCAACTTTTTTTCCGGTTGTAAGTCGGAATTCATCCGGGGAATGTCGAAGTTGACACCAAAGTTGGCGGTAGAATCGTTCTTGTGTTCGGCCAGAAGGTAGGCGCAGTCGGTATGGACGGATCATCAAGAGGATGCAGGGGATCTCCAAAAAGGGTAGTAGAAATACGGGAGGTGGGAGATCCAACGTCCGTGAATGAATGTTATTTTTGGTTCAGCGCCTCCAAGGGATGGATTCCTATGGAATTCGATAGTCCAGTCCAGGGGGTAATGGAAATTAAGTAAAAAGATGACTGGACAACATCCACTTGCAGTTACTTGGCAAATTGTTATATAGATTAATAGTTAGAATACTAGCGTGTAGAATTATTTTGAAAAATTCTGCTATCCGGACCTATACTTTGTATAGTGATTATAACCAAGAGATTCCAGAAGGATCTTGGCACCCACCATTATTCCAACTTTATTAGCTCTTTGTCAGTTTGATCTTTTCTCTTCTTTTCTCTTATCTTTTTGATCGAGTCATGTTAACAGTAAATGCACATTGAGGTAACTTTTGATCTTAACTTAATACTGCTGTGTATAATAAACAACCTTCAAAGTGAGTTTGTCATTTCACACATTTACTAGTACAGTACTTAATGTGAAAGAAATATAATCGATCATTGTTCGGCTTCGGTCATTTAGATTTTATGATCCTTCTGAAACTGAAAACATGCATAACAAAGGATCAAGGGGAAACTAAATATAAAATTTTAGATAGATCCCTCAAGTCAGTCCTGAGAAATAACACTAACAAACCTTCAATGTCAAAAACCACAGATGGCCGCCTGTCGGCCATTTTGTACAATAAAGGACTGGGGGAATAGAACCTACATATACAAAATTTGAGAAAGAATCATCCAATACTTCCTGGGAAATAACACTAACATACCTTAACTTTCAACATCAAAGATTTGTTTATCAGATCAGTCTCATAAGAAAGCCTGCACAACTACAAAGGGGAACCTACAAAAAAATCCCTCTGGTACTTCCTTCGAAATAGCGATAACAAAACATTTTTGATGACAGACCACGGACGCAGGGCGAAGTTAATAACCCACTACCAGATGATGGTGGACTAAACATTGTTCACCACCAAACACTGTATTGTACAAAGCCCACCTATCCACTTTAATATTTGCAGGATAGATGGTAAACTCTATTAGTTCCAGGTGTTGAGCTAGTGGAATTATGAATTCCTGGTTAAATGGATTGTTTTAATTTGGTTTTTTCCGCGAGAATGCTAGTCCAGTGCATAGATCAGGTCTGCAGAGGGGGAGTTTCTATGTAACATGTTTAAAGTAAATTTAATATTTCCCTTTATCTTGTATATTTGAAGATGTACTAATTTATGGAGACAGTGAGGTAACCAGGTCCTCATGGACTGGTGATGAAGGGGTTATTGATGATGTAACCTGTACGCCTGAAAGTGTTTTTGAGCTTTGAGCACTGCAAATATCATGTGTAGTAGATGATAGAAGTAAAAATGAAGTTAAATAAAGATGACAACATTAAATAAAATATAAAATAGCTTAACAATTAGGACATATAGTCATAGGTATCAAAAAAGGCTGCAGATGATGTCACTGGTCAGCAGAGGGACATTTCTGGTCACCACAAACGCGAGTACATCTGCAAAGAGTTTTGGAAAGTAACTACACATTGAGTTACATGTTTACTTAAATCTCAGTATAATGTATATCATTCTTGTACAAAGTTGGATTACCCGAGTGGTAATCCAAAATATGCACCCTAACTGTAGTACTCAAGTATATTAGTAGTAGTGTTAGAATTTAGAACTATTAGAACACTGCATAGTAATAGAAATGTGGTAAGGTACATTGACCTCATGTCTGTTCTAGATCTGCCTATGCAATATATAGAATATTTACTTTTTGACATAACTCTCAAACGCACTAACAACTCTCTCCATATACGCACTTTTCTCTTTCTCCAACATTTTCTTGTCTCCTCTCTTTCTCTCTTCTATCATCTCTCATCTCTTTCAGCGAATCTATGGTCGTCTCACTGGACCCTCTCTTTCTCTTGTTCTCACTTACTTTCTGTTTGTCTAGACTCGCAGCACTGACATCCTCACTTGCATCTCCACATGCATCCATCGTTCAAATTGTCACCACTGGACAGATGTTTGGATAATTCCCAATTGCATCTTCCATATCTCTCTCATACACAAACTCTCTTCTTGCATTCCCGCTCTTTCCATTTTCATTTTTAATTTCCTTGAATTTTTTTCCCAGTTTGGTCCATTTGCTTTTTAGCTGCAGCCATGTTACAGCATCCCCACATTTCTCCTTCATAAGGACCGTCAACTTCTCCATGCCTTTTTCTTCGTTAATTTACCGTTGTTGAAAAGAGCTGCCTCACCCTTTCTTAATGAAATTAAAAGTTTTGTTGTGGCTGGTGTCCACAGGAACTTGTCTGCAATGAAAAATCATTTATTAAAATATTTCTTAAGGATAGCCAATGGATTCCTTGCTGAATATGTTTTAGTCTATAAAATTATATTTCAGATTAATTTGTTCAACAAATAAAAAAGAAATGATACTTATTGAAAATCATTGAAAAATTACCTCAGCAGTGGACAATAACAGTTATGACACCTTGTCACAATCATAAAATGCCACCTGTAATACATTGATCCTTCATACTTTTATTTGATGTTTAAAGGGAGTATTCGAAATCATTTTGTTTACCACCAACCAGCAGCAAAGCTATAATTTTGCTTAAAGGTCTAACCAAGAACATGACATATCAATGTCATAACATAATTTTATTTTACGGGTTTATTCATTCCCTATAAAGTTTAGACAAAATTGACACTTAAACAGTACCATCATATTCTGCAATTCCAACAGGTTCACTGGTGTCAAGCTCTCCTGAATTTCTTTTTAAACATTATACTTTAAATAAAATAAACAGACATACAAATGTATGCAGGAATTTAGGCAGATTACCTAATTTAATATGATGTTTTATCTTAAAAGGGGTATGACTATGCTCAATGTTGTTCTATTATAATGGCCTTTGTCTTTCAACAAGTCTGCAGAAACAACCAAAAATTTTGACAGGTTTTTTTATGATGTCATAATTTTTCATATTTTTTTAATAGCTGGGTAAACCTTTTCCCAGTGTAGACATGAATAGCTGAAATAGATATATATTTTTTTTTAAATAATTATTAATTTCCTTGAATCAATTAATGAAGAGAATCAAGTCTCGGAATTAACTTCTCTGCAAGCATTCAATCTCTACCAATCATCTTATTGACAGACTCTTTCAACATATTCTTTTCTAATAAGTTAGTTTTGACAAACCTACCTGGCATAATTTCCTTTTCCGATTCCTTTTGGTGAATTTCGAAGTCCTGATCTGAAGTGGTCTTCTGTATTTGTCTGTCACCTGTACAAAAAAAATGATGTTATTATAGTTCACAATTTACAATTTACAATGGCATACATTTCATTGTTTTGATAATACTTTCATCAGACTAAAACAGTATTTTTAGGTTCACATATTATAACCCAAAAATGCCAACATTTAATTTCTGGTAGATTTAAACGTTTTCTTATCCATCCATATGTATTTCATGGTCATCTGATATTAAAATAATATTTCCTTAGTTGAAACCCAGCTTTAAGAGTTTTTTATCAAAATTTCCTCTTGGATGCATTTGCTGTTAACATGACTACCAATCCTACAGGACAGACAAATCATGAGAAATAAAGAGAGAAGATCATAATTTTACATACAACTAATGAAGATCTTGGTTGGCGCCAGGATTCCTCTGTGATCTTTTTTGTAAAGAGATACGTTCATATGCTTGCAGAAGCCACAGTAATGTTTACTTAACTCATTTATCCCTTGAGACACATTTGAACTCTTTCGATTCAATAGTTGGAATAGTTCATTATACAAAACTCAGGGGTGAATAAGTTTACAAGTGTACAATTAATGAATACTTAAATTGCAAGATAAGTATTTTCTGACCTTTGTTTTGAATCAAGTACAGTTCTCTAAATGGATTTGTATTTCGGACATATTGGGAAAAAAACACTATTCATAACAGTTCATCTGCCCTGGTAGAGTATAGCCCTGTCCTCAACCACTTCTCAATGATTAAGAATAGTAGGCCATTGGCAGTCTTCCAAATATATATTTAAGTTTAGTAGCCAGGGTTTCTTATATATATAAATACCTGTCAGATTTCCATTATCTACTGGTGGTGGTTCTGCAGATGTGGCAGTTGGAATTTGACCATGCTGAAACCGGTATAAGCTCAGGGAACGCATTAAATCTGGGGTTATCCTTTGTTGGCATATGAGTGCAAGTAAGTATTTAAAACGTTTTTAATTTTTGTAAAATATTTAATGTTGTGTCCTGAACAACATATAACTGAATTAATAAATGTAGATTTTCAAGTCCATAATTGTATAGTAATATATCTTTTTTAAAGTTTTAACAAATACTATACATTCATTGATGGCTTATGATTTATTATGAATAAGTGGATTCCACAAAATGGATTTGGTCAAACCAAATTTTCATATTTTGTCACAAAATGTTTCAGGTATGTAGGACATACTTTATAGTTAATATACATGTGTGGGAGCAGGAAACACATGATATATTTTGGTCTAGCCTTGACTAGAGACTTTTAAATCCTAGTACACATACACATAGATAGAGCTGAGTACAATCTAAAAATAAATATACTAGTCTTGCATGCATACATGGTCATCATGTCACTGTGATCATCAGTGAGCAATGGATAACATTGGATGGTATATGCTAAACAAAGTAGAAACTGGACAACACATTGTTCTTCCAAATGAAGCTTAAGCTTTTAACCACAAAGTTTTGCAATTTTCTTTGAAAATTAGGACCAAAAAAATATGTTACATGTGGATGGTACCACACTATTGCACAATGGTTGCAGTTTCAACTTAAAAGCAACAATAAATGCCCGAAAAAAAGGTCGGTTAGGTCAATAAGATAAGTATTTCAATTTCATCTTCTTTTATGTCAATGGACAGATATTATACTTTTTATACTATCTAGCTTCTATCGGCCAACTGAGGAAAAAATCAATGTTACCTGGACTGCTTAGCCATATTCTTAATAAGATTCATACATATCAAAGATCAAATAATCGTCTCATGTCCCGTTTTCGTTAAAATCTGAAGCGAACAGCTACACTGGCTCGCTTGTGTCCGCCATTTTGGATCCACTTTGGTACGATTCAGCGAGCGAACCACGCGAACCGGTTCGGTTCGGCTGGTACGGCGCGTTCCATTACGGATTCAGCAGGTTCGTACCGGTACAACTGGTACGAACCCGATAAAGGAACGCACGGTTATACGACAGGAATACCACAGTATGTGACGTAAGCAATGCATGTGTGACGTCGTCAGGGTAATATCTGTGTGACGTCGTCAGGGTAATATATGTGTGACGTCGTCAGGGTAAGATAAATAGATGTTTTGAATTTATTGCAACGTAAAAACTAGATAAAATACAAAAGGATTTTTAATTTAACACTAAATTCCAGACGCATTCATGCGCCAACTTGACAGTTTACAGCAACATTAAGCTCAGACTTTTCGGAAGGTACATTGTTACTAGTCCAAGTTCAGAAAAAATGTAAATGTTAAAACATAAAAAAACAAATAAGTCAATACCGTTACATTTTGGATCTGGCAACTAATTAATGGTTTGTTTCACTTTTCTTGTGTGAAATTGCCAAATGAGACATACCGGTATTTGTTCAAGTTTTCAATATTTCGAATTACAAAACATTTTGTACAGTGTGTTCTGATGCTATGTTTATAATTATAACAATAACGCAGTCCTGTGTGGAGTTAAGGCTGTTTGTTTTGCCAGTTGCACATGACAATGCACACGTTGAAGGTGGAAACCATGTTGACATTTATACTTCTATACACGTAGGCTACCTAGGGCTTATCAAAGCTACTTTTCGGTTATTCATTAAGAAACAAAACATGGCAGAATATGAGACATTTAAGCTGATTATTCCTTGCATTAAATATCAACACATTGACAATTGAATGCTTCAGCAGCCGATGCAGATTGTATGAGTTTTATCACATATATGACAAACTATGTTTAAAACATAATGTCTGAGGAGGAAGCATCTGACAAGACACTGTGTTAAATGTAAAAGTGAAAATTGTATTTATCTCTCAATAAATATTAAAGCCTGCAGCTACCGGACATACACTACAACAGAAAAGTTTACGATTTTGTCCTCAGATGCATAGTGTATCTTACTGCAAAAGCAGAAAAAATCCCCACAAAACGTTTCGTTTCAATATTGGTACATGTATACAATAACTAGGCTGACAAAACTGGCAAACACAGACAAGAAGGCTTTACCTCATCCTCGATACCCAAGGGATTGCGCTCATTAACGTTGCTCACGTCCTGACAAAATCGCAGGCATGGTGTGTACCAGCTTGTGGGTAATATAAGAAGACTAGTTTAATCCTTTGAGGTACATCAAAAGAATCCCCCGGCGGCGTAACGGTAAAAGTAATAACCGGCATTTAACTTGGATGTCCCTCCTCTGTGATTTTCAAATGTCAGGTATCATTTCTAGCGATAGGTCAGGTTTGTTTTTACCTGAGATCTATGAAATAGGTAGCCGAATGCCTTCCATTTTGCAATGACATAGTCAAGGGGTGCAGAGAGCGTAAGTGAGCGTAAACCCTGAGAATATCAAGGATAGTTAATGTTTTTTGCAGATTCATTAATGCATTAAACGTATTTAGCGCTATGTTTGGGCAGATTTTGCCGAGTTGATAACACTCCAGTATTCCACGCAGACGGTCTGTTTTTTATTTCCGAGGTCTTAGAAACATCCCGATGAGGAGTCCTCCTCCTTGCTACAACAACATTAATTCGTCGGAGTATAAAATGGTCTAGAGTTGACTTTGCCGGACTTGTGTTTAATATCTAACAGTTAATACTAGGGGATAAAGAGTGCAAAATGTCAATAAATATATACAAATAAAATAAGTTTATCTGGAAACGATGTATCACTTATATTTTCTTGAAATTACTTTAAGGATCAATAAATATATAAATATGGCTAGAAACAATACATTCTGGCATTACAGTATCATCTTAGCATTGTATAACATGCTACGGTCTTTGCTTTAACGACTGTGAATGATTAAACCATGCTGCCCTTAAGTTATCTGGATTTTCATAGTAATGGGCGCCTAACACTGTTTTGAATCGTTAGTCTTTATGGGTCATACGTTTTGTTACGTTGATTTCTGAAAAGGTGTATGGGTTTAACACCGAGTTTGTCCAGTCCAATACAAACGTCATCATACTTGAATTTCTTAATCAACAGGATAGCAATTTGAAGTCTTCTGACGAAATCCATCGACATGATGATGGCACCAGCGCTGATGAATGGCGGATACCTGTTAAAAGGATAGTCTTCCACCGATATATAACATTTCTGTTTTCGATTCCTTTGTGGATCATTATAAGCAAGGTAACCCGCAAAGAGTGAGAGAACTGAGCTATTTGGTAATCCATGCAGATAATCTAAAAGGAAGTCAGTGGCAACGTACATATCATCATCCACCATCATAACAAATTGAGCCGTACGACAATATTTAACACACCAATTAATACCTCCGATAGTTTTATAGGTGTTGTTGTAATAGTCATCAAAATAGGTCATCTGGACGATATCATTAAAGATGCCTTTCTCCACTGAAAGACGATCTATCATCGTTTTATTCCGTGCTCTTGCAATCAAAAAAGCATGGCGGATATCTTGTTTAAAATACGTCTTATTAGTCCAAGTCTCTCTGATTGCTTGTCGCTGATAAAAAATTCCCGGTGCAGACTTAATCATAAACAATAAGGATATTTCTTTCGTTGATTTACATATATTTTTCATTGGTTTGAAATAGGTAAACGGATACACATTAATAGGTTCGAAGTTCGTGATACCTGTTTCACTGACATTGGTAATCAATTCTGTGAAGTTGATGTCTAAAGGATAACGAAACATATGAAACGGAATCTGTGTCGTGGTATAGTTTTCAGTTTCTGTTGTTACATGTATGACTTGTTTGGGCTTTTCCACTTGTTTGGGCGTTTCCACTTGCCTGACTAAGTTGCTATTACACTGTAAATTTATGATAAAAGACAACAGAAACGTATAATAACAAATATCCTACCAGATCTGAAGCGTCTTAAACACAAGAATTCCCTCATTGTGTTGGAATATACTTGACTTATTTAACTTTACGTTTCGTTAGGTTTTCTTAGTCCATATACAATAATGCTTTAAATTTGAGTATAAACGAAATCTGCTTTATTAAAATTTATATTAATATCAGGGCATTTGATACCTTTTGTTTCTTCTTTATCCATATCAGTAACATTGATATTCGAAGGATCTTGGAATGTTGATATAAGATTTTGTTACAAAAAGAAACCCAACAATTTGTTGATATGTCAATAAACTTCATCACTAAAATACTGCCACTGCATTCAAGTATTACTGTAACTGTACCGAAAGTTTTCTAACGTTACACTATTTGTTGACATACTTGACGCGTACTGCATGTTAACCTATCTGATGCACTGAAGTCAGGAAGTTTGAAGATTCCAAAAGGCCGTTTATTCGTTGACATGAATATTGTCCCCTATTGTAGGTACAAACTTCTTCAATCCTCGCATTTGGTAATGCAACTGAAATTGTGTCGACACTGCACCACGAAACTGCTGGTTCTTCGTATGAAGTGAGTCGATTAATCTGAAGTACGTATGTTTATATATCAGCTTGAAGAATATCCGGTCCTTCTTGATATGCACCGAGAGGGTGTACAAGTACATGTAGGTGATCAATTGCTTTTCTTTACATCATCCATCTCAAGTCGTCGGCAACCAATGCGTCTGGAGGAGAGAAACGAAAACAACGATCGGAACATTGTTTTTTATTTTGTCGACATAATTATGTTGAACACAGCAATTGCTAGCTTAGAGGTTGGCGTATCAGATATTCCGTTACGCACACATAATGCATATATTGTAATGATTTTAGCTATTTTTCTGGTTTGGGAGTGGAGAAAAAATTACCTGGTTAAGGGAGAATCAGAACCTTGTTGCATCTTGAAATCGTTAATATCTTTACTATTACCCCCAGAGAACACACATATATTTAAAAATATTCTAACCACGAATTCTTTTAAAACCTATCGATAGCAGTATCGGCTCTTTCTCTTTTTTTTGCCACCCGATTGACAACAACCGAAAGTGATTAGATCAGCACAGCCTACATCCATATTTCTTTTGATTGGCTAGGTCATTACAGTGAGTAAGGATTTTGTTGTACATGGACCCTGGACAGGTGTATCCACACTTTTTCCCGGTGTGACGTATCCTTGTCTAACATCAGGCTTGAGATTGGGGATTTCCCTATTCCTAATGATTGTATGACGTCACGTCAACAATACGTCAATGTCATGTCAACCCTGTATCAAGCCTGTAACGGTAACATCACATTATGTATAATACAATCGGTGAACATGGTAAGAGAAAAAGAATCATTCATCCCCTTGAGGCGAGTTTGGGAATCTCAACCCTTGTGGAAAGATTCTTTATTTGCGTAACACTTGGCAGAGACTCGAGTTTGGAAATTTAAGAATCTCACTCCTCGGGTTGAGATTCCCCTATCTCACTCCCAAGGGGGTGATAGATGACATTAACCCCTAACCCGAGAGGTGATGTTTTGGTTGTCCTACTCAAATACCCCGCCGAGTGTTTTACAACTAAATTATAACCCTGCATGTTGATACATCCCAAAGGTAGGTGATAGTTATTTTCTCCCATCGTTTCAGTATCAACGCCACCGACAGTAGTCTGGCATGTTTGATTTGCAAGTGAGTTTAAGTAGATGGGTCAGCAGTGTGACTTTAAGGATCCTTATACTACCGACGGAATGTGCCACTATACATTTGAAACACTTTTCTGACATGAATATAACGTTAAGATTATTTCTGAACATCATATCTACAGGGCCTTTAAAAATTATAAAGATTATTTTAAATAAATAAATAAATAACAGTGTAAAAAATGCAAACGGGACATATAAGTACTCGAACCCTGGACCCCCGACCATTGTACTGTCTCTCTCTATCCATTTTAACTACTTTGTTAACAGTAGTTTCCATGACCAGTCGTGCTTAAGTTACATCCTTATCGAAATAAAGGGGAGGTAACTATACAAAGAAAGACTTGTGTATTTCTCTAGTGTATGTTGTTCTAACTGATATTGCCTCCGAGATGTGTGTTAATGTGCACTTATCTCTCACCGAGCTGTCACTGTTACCTGCTATACTTCCCATCCGCCCTTCCTTCAACCCACTTTACCCGTCAAAATCGGTATAATGAGTCACCTGCATCGAATCCCGTAGCCAATGAGCCATACACGTATGAGTTCATCTTGATTTCCATGAGAAGTCTCCTTAAGCTAATGTATACAGATAAACAGATATTAAGATTGTTCAAGTACAATAGACTTAAATACGACATTATGAGACGTTTATGAGACGTTTTCGCCGCAGGGAAGCTAAAGAATGTTTGTAACTTATTGAACTTTGAAAAAGTTTCAAGAGAATACCGATGTATCAACGGAATGAATAATTACATTCTTGTTGACGAAACAAAATTGTATTATGTTAGATTAAGAACACGGTGGTTTATGAATTCATCAACAATGCTACGATCAGAATGACAGTAGTTCAAATGCATGTTAAAGACAGAACATGAAAAGAATATGTAGTATGTTAAGTGCTATCTGCAGTTATCAGCGACTGAAGTGGTTTAGCTTTAGAAGGACACGTATCAATACAATTGTCTCCATTCGTCACTTCTGTTTGAGTAGGGTTTGTACTCGGATTAATTCAATAAACATATTATAAGCAAATATAAAAAAATAATATTACCAAAGAAAATCTAAACCATGTGATAACAAATTCACGGTTGTACTTTAAAAACGATATTTCTGTCTAATAAGATTTTGAAATTGTTTTTTAATTTCCATTAGCAAAAATCACACCCTTAATGTAATTAACATACATAGAGTTTTTTAAAATAATTTTTAAGTATGTATTTGTAAAGAGTTTCGGATGTGGGTGTGTGCAGCATGAGAGATGAGTCATAAACTCACCGTGTCTGACAGATTATGTCGGCATAGGCAACTCGTAAGTCGAAAGTCGATGGCAGAAATATGTATGTTTATCTTGCATGAAATAATACATTACTTAATGAGGAACCATACGGTTTTAATGGGCAGATAATAAACACAAACAGGAGAAAAAATCCCAAAAGTGGACAAGCTTTCGTAAAATGAATTTATAAAATGAACTTTATGAACTGTTCCGGCATATTTCTAAACATTTTCCTCAGGTTGGTAAGTATGGATTATGAAAAGTTCTTTTTACACAACTAATAAAATGTTCTATATGACGTTTCGATGACTAGTACGATATGTACACTGTCACCTTCATCAGACAAAAAGTATGACCAGTGAAGCGTATGCACACAAAGGTGTAAAATGTGTACGAGTTGTCCACAAAATCTATGTCGATTTCGGCTACGCTGTAAACGAATGTACAATAGTTGTTATATATGTACCGAATTGACTCGATTCAGCTACGCTTTGTTTAATACTTGGTCGGTCTAGACAGGCTGTTTACTGCATGTCAAATGTGTTAGGTAAAAGGAAAGTTTCGGAATACTTTGCTTTAATTGCTGCATTTCGAGGGGGGGGGGGGGGTGTTGTAGTTGTAGAACAGCTAACAAGAATTACCAAGAACTGTTCAAAGAAATATACGAAAATCACTTATATTTATCGACAGCTGTGTTCCTAGTTCACTTAACTATTTTTCCATCTAAGGGCAGCGATCTTAATAAGTTTCAGGTTTTAATGTCTTATCGGTGGCAGAGTTATCGTTAATTGGTATCGTTGCTTTTAATTCGTTAATTCTTACAGATCTATGAAAGGTGATGCAAATTTGGACAGTTTTTTCTTGATTTCTTAAGTAAATCATCACATCATACCGTGTCTCTACCGCTCAAAGATGCGTGTGGTACACTTAAGTAAAAGGAGGTTAGGAAGTCGTCGAGTTTTACTGAGAATGATTCGGATATAGATGGATGTTATTCACTAATTATATATTTACAACGTATCTGAAAACAAAATGTAATGCCACAACTAAGCCCTGGCAATATTGATGTTGGACACGTTCTTGCTATATTAAGGGGTTGTGTTAAAATGTTGAGAGTTTAACATGTAAGACAAATTCATAAGTATTGACTTACAATGTTGTCTCATTTGGCATGCACTTTACTGTGTGCGGCATTGGTGGCAAGATCACGTTTGTTTCCTAATTTATAAAATACATCATAATGTTCCTTTACAACATAGAATAATTGTCACCCACGTATCTTAAGTGAATTAATCGCTATTCAATAAACACTGCATTGAAACTGATCGAAAATAAAACAAAAACAGCATACAATGAGGTGTTCATGTATCACTGTACGAGTATTACGTAAGGGGTATACCAAAATAGTCAGGTCCTGAATGACCAAAGAACAAAACAAGAATAAATATAGGTGTATACGAGAGACATGCGAATTGGTGAAGACATGAACAACCAGAATTAAAACCCACTTATTTAGTTATCTTAAAAGCTAAACAATGCAAAAGTGAACAGTAAGAAATATACACTTTTTTTCAACTGAAACCATATTATAATTATGACAAAAATTATCGGCTTTATTAAATTTTTTATTTTTCTTTCTTTCTTTCTTTATTTGTTTTTGAAATACATCAAGTTGAAATAAATATTTAGATAATATGAAAAACAACGACTTGCATTTTTAGAGCTAAATTATCGTGCACAAAAATGAGAGTACTCGCATAACATAAGTTTTGATCTCTTTTTATATTCACATTTATAATGAAAATTTCACATTATATTCTAAACAAATCTCAAATAAATTAGCTATTTCATAAAAAAAAGTGTCATATTTGGTATAACAACAATAACTGTAAGATGTGTGGTCGTATACTAATACTGTAAATTCAAAACAATAGAGGCACTTGTGTAAGGCACATCTGACACTGAGATTCTTGTCAAGGAAGATAAATTTGCTATCAAATGCAATATCAAATTAACTTTATACGATTTCAGCCTCCTTCACCAACACTTTTCGTATTATTGTTATTATGTTGAAAGTTTAAACACGGACCGATGCTAACGTTAATTCAACATATGAGTTTACCTTACATTTGATGAAGAGCTACAAAAAGTAGAATTCAAACTTTTAGAAGGCGAAATAGCGAAGACACTGACAGGTGAGCAATAACGTATACAGGCGGGATATCTAATCATCCTTACTAATTCTCTAAATAACTACACTACATATACATTTTGCTCACATGTATAACTTGAATATGACCAGAAAATAGCCAGTGTACATGTAGTCTGTATGGTCATGACATTTTTGTATGATGATGCAGACTCCTTAGCATTGAAGATAAAATAAAATATAAAACGCACAACCACACTACACGAAAAAGTGAACGCAAACTCGAACATGAATCGAGGAGACACCAGGGCAATAGAAAAGACATTGCGAACGCACACAGGAACTCCGGGCGGAACAGGGAACTCTTAAATATTCAGTGATTTCCTGCACCACAGATGCCACGCATTGTTTTGTCTCAAGTAAAAATTCAAAATTCAGGAAGATATTTTTGTCACCAACGATCTAAGACGGGAATGAACATGTCTTTAATCTTGACAGAAAACGAACTCATCCCACACTTGTAAGTAGCTGTAATTGTACGTCCTCTCCGGTGTAGGTTGAAGCTTTCAGGTAGAAACCCTTTGCTAAGGGGTTTATTTGTCAACATCTGTACAGAAAGCCATGATAATCATGGAGAAGTAAATCAGCCACTGCCAAGGAATTAAAAGTTACGATTTTGAAATGTCAAGACATGAAGCTAACGAAAAGGAGTCTGATTTTAATCACATTCAACCTTTATAAGATAAATAAGATCCAAAGAATTTTTAAGATTTAGTAAGTTTCTACTTTAGCGATCCCGTTAACGATTTCCCAGCCAGTCATTTTAATGCTGTGTTTGAATGCGCATATCTCTTATTCTTTACGCTGCGCTGTTATGAATAAAGCAACTTGTCCACCATGTTTGATAGCGATTAGATAGAACAATGGGGATGTGGGGACATTAGCCCTCAGAAGAAAGAAATACATGGATCTATACTACAAAGCGAAGTCTTCAAGACTGTTGTTTGCAGTTTTTGAGAATGCATTTCCCAAACGCCTGTTTTGACAGAGCACATCCCATACATAAGATTTCTGTCAGTTTGTCGATATTCCATACTGCAATAAGTTTTTTAACAAAGGGTATGCACGTTTCAATTCTGTGCATTATTAACTTGGCAACAATCAGTGTTTCGAAAAGGAATAAGTGTTACTGAAATATTTTTCTGAACTCAGTTTAAAGTATCAAAACAATAGTCTTTATATAACAAATTGCCAAAAATGTTCCTTTTTTTCTTGCTTTTAGAGCCCTAAAGATTCGTGTTCCATGTTTTTAAAGCCCTAAATGGCCTCATTATTGTTTATAGGGTTCGACTCACTTATAGGGCAACAATTGACTCACTTTCTTGGAGACATCTAACCTACACGTGTTCCAAAAAATATTATTATTGAGAACAAAGCATCACCAGCACACACATTAGTTAAAAATTATAGGACCAGGTACATGTACATGTATGTTAACGGAATCTTTTCTCCGTTTTGCAAGAAAAAGTACGATGCTAGCATCCGGTCAAATTCTACAAGGATGTTGATAGCTTGTTGTTTCTAAATGTGACAGAATTAAAGAGTACGAACTGATGTACAATTTTTTGAGACTTGATTTAAGTTTTAAATGATAAACCTTAGTATCCAACGTAAACAAAGTAAAGCTTTCCTCTTCTGAACAAGCCGTACGACAAGAAGTCTGTAACTACGGTAGGTATGTAGGTGAGGTTGGTATATTGGCCACTACATGTACTTTGGAAAGTGGTTTAGTTACAAAAGTGAACGTCCCGGCTTTACGCATTTGTTTGTAATTACACTTGTGTAATTTAGATACACCATGTACCCATATATAACTTATCAATTACAAGGACAATGTGTTTGTTGTGTGAGAGTTAGCAAGTAATATGTTGTTATGAAAATACTCTGTGAAACATTATGTGGAATGTGCTGGGTATACTTCTTTAGATGAGCCCTGCTCTAGTGTCGTTTGCATAGACATGACGGTTTTTTCATATTCCGTTCTTAACATGATGTGACGTTTAACAGGTATTATTTTGCCATTACATAAATCAATATCTCAAGGACGAAAGGTGACAAAGTTACCTGAGTTAGTCTATTGAACCGTTCTGTTATACAATCCTGATTGACTTCACTGACAAGCATTCAATACTCCATACGTAACCGTACTACTCACGTAGGCTGATCTCCACCACAAACACATATATTATCTTCATGTTGAACTCGATACGGTTTGAAAGCGGAAATTTCGGATTTATTTTACCAAATCAAAGCAAGAATTGTATTTGATTTGACGGATGTCTCAAAACGTTAGTTGAGATCTGTAGATCGCCTGAATGGTTCTATCCCATCACTAGTTCTGGTATTTAATTTGTGAAGATCACAAGCAAGCTGGGAGAATCGTCAGATCTGAAGTTGAATGTCACAAGGCAATATCACAACAATCAATACACGATTCGGTATAATTTAATTAAGTTGTAAACGTCAGCAAAACAATAATAGTGTTATCTGTGAGTCTTCATAGATAAACGCCGCAGGCAAGGACTTGATTTACGAGTAAATTACTCTACAAAGTTGAATTGCTGAAAATAGACTTGTCATCAAACCGTCGATAAAATGTGGATATCGCCAACACAAATCGGCTTTGACAGTAAGTCGAGATAGGATGTACTACAACCAACACCTCTCGAACAAACCAATCTAAGTGTACATTGAGACGCTTCTGTCCTCTGTCAAAATGTGCACATTATCAGATCTCTCGACAATACAAACTAGATGTTTGTGCCTCCTTTGAATGAAACCACTCACCTTTGAAATTCGAGACGGAAATAGCAGTACAGAGATAAGAAACGTTGATTTTATATATCTTTTCAAATATCTACTTCTGATCATTTGTTTCAACTTGACAAACCGCAAATAATGAATTTACACCTGACAGTGTGGATGTTGTGACAGAAATAAGGGACAGGCTACATAAAGTGTAACATTATTGTCTGTTACGTACCATCATCATATTACCCGTTTTATTTTTACAAATAATACGGTTAGCGTGCACAGAACTAATCAAACATTACCTAAATCCATTAAAAGTTCTTCTTAGAGCCTTTAGAACAATCGTTAAAATCCCAAATATGTTCTTAATTTGTTTTTCGTTTTAAATTTGTTAACGGTTAATCCCGTTTGGCTTCTTTGCGTTGTAAATATACATTTGTTAGATCGGTTTCCTTGTGTTGTGATTGGGGGAGTACACAATTACACCTTAATGTGATTTTGGTTTAAGGTGTATCACCATTTACCGGTTACCAGTATCAGTGTGTATATTCCTGTGCATGTGTATGGGGACCTATAATGATGATTGTCCGGTAATCAAAGGGAGGAAATAGGTTTCCAATCTCCGTTTGTTAAAGATCTTATTTTAAAATGTTTCAATCTGCACCGTCACTGTTAAAAGTCAAAAGGGATTTACTCATTGCATTGAAGAACTGTTTGGAGTACGACCATTACCAAAATAGTAAGCTTCTCAAACAACAGCCAGTACTCTTAGCAACTAACAGTAAGTACTTTACGGGCATTTCCTACTCATAATCTGTATATGTTATTTTTCAGTATGTAACTATTTCTTCAAGATACCACCCTTATATGTGGTTTGATTGTTTCTGAAGATACTTGTGATTGTTAAAGGCTGCTTACTGTTAACTTGTCTTAGCTGTAATTATAAGAATGTCCATCGCATTAACGATAAGCGCGTAATTGCCCTACTTGATCATCTGACTTAACACAGTATCATGTCATGAAGTAATAATCGATATTGTTTACATTACATAGTCGAGAGACATTTCAAATTTGATTTTATTAGTCAAGTTATGTTCGGGAATGTTATGCTAACAGTAAACGTTCGCGTTGACCCCCAGTTCTTTATCATTTTCTATACTGCATGTAATTGCAGTACATACCGGCTAGATAACGATATACATTTCATGTTTACCCGTTGTAAACTCTTCAATAACCGTGTACTGCTTTGATGTCTGTAATCCGGACAAGAGCCTACCGGAGACAGGCTAGGGAATTAGACCAGCCCTGAGTACCCGGATGAGGGATATTTTGTCCTCGGTCTGTCATAGGTGCTAGTTTCCTGTCACTCCGCGCTGCGTAATTGCCACAAAGCGGCCCACTTCCTGCTGTGCTGTGCGCGGTGTTAGAGGTACTTGATACGACAACTACCCACGCCGCTGTCTGTCAGACAGTCAGACAGTGGTATCCCAATAGAAACCACAAACTCACATCTGCTGGTACTTACTTCATACATCTCCAATATAAATACGTTCATGTTTAATCAGCTAGTGTCGAAAGGTCACGATTACCGATGGGTGTGAACATATTATCACCTAGATTGTTAGTGTTCGCGAAGGCCACCCGACTACATGGACTGTCCGACCCGGACAAAGTGACATTGTAAAACATGTTAGTCTCCTCGATATGGACATTGAACGTTAACCCCTGATATCAGGATGTAACACATCCAACAAATGGTTAAGTCATGTCATTTAATGCTGCATGTTATTTATAAGGTTTTATTATGTTGCTTGTTAAAATCACTTGAATACAAATTTTATTTTTCTGACCGTAGATTAAACTTTTCCTTTTATTTTTAGATTAAGTTGCATATTGCACTTTTTTCTGTTATTTTTTCTGTTATTTTTAATGGGTTGGTCAGGTTGGTACGACATATACATTCTGGTTTCATTGGGTTTGGTAGTGTGGTACGGAATTTTTCTGTATAAAATTTATTAGGTTGTGTAGTGTTGTGTGTTTTTTTTTTTTTTTTTAGTGGGTTACTTAGTTTAGTTCGATATTTTTTTCTATTTTTAGATTAAGTTTCAAAATGTACTTTTCTGTTATTTTTAATGGGTTGCTCAGGTTGGTACGACATATATATTCTGGTTTCATTGGGTTTGGTAGTGTGGTACGGTATTTTTCTGCATAAAATGTATAAGGTTGTGTAGTGTTGTGAGGTTTTTTTTTTCTGTGGGTTACTTAGTATGGTATGATATTTTGTTCTGTTTTTAGATTTTCAGCATTTTTCAAAGTAGGTTGCTTTCTGATATATGAAATAGTTGGTCCTTTACTCTGTTATATATATATTCTATTACCGCTAGATCAGGTGCTGCATTTTAATGACATGTACATTATGCTATTTAATCATTAACATTGGTTGAATGTATCTTTTATTATCCTATGTATTTACCTATGTTAAATACCTAAAGATTCCTACCTGCTTACTGGATATACACATGTACCGGTGAACCACTTTGATGACCTCACTTTCCATCCGGGTACTCATTATGAACTGTGTATTGTATTTCTCTTGTTCACTATTTTACATTTTCATAAGATATAAAATTGGATACTAAAATAGAAATTAAAACCTCAACATATATGGTCCATGCAGTAATATAAGGTGAAACCGTCTGAAGATTCAATTGTCAAATAAACCTCTCTCTATGTCATCGTGTGCATAATTGTCAGGATGCAACAATAGTAAGACCTAAACACGTTCCTGTAAGCGATACGTCGAGATGAGAAACTGATACATTGCTAGATAATACGAAATGGAGTAATCTGCTCCTTTGAAGCCACCCCTACACTCTGACCAGAAGGGTATCTGAACCTGCTCTTTTCATAAGACAGATTTTCTTTTTATCCCAAACATCGTCTGATAGGTAGATTGGCAGGTTGTGTACAGGCTGTCAACCTCCCGGCCGATCTGTATCCCTTAAATGGTCTGTTTACATACGGACGTGTGTGGAGTCGACCTGTGTCCGCCGCGACACAGCAAGGTGATGGCGGTCTGTAGTGACAGAACTGCCCGGTCAAAGGTCATTGTGTCGTAATTATGACGTGATCATTGACAGACAGTTTGATACCCGTGTCGGACAAAAACAGGAAGCAACGCAGGGATATACCCGTGTGTCGGCTATACACAAGAGGCTGTCATCTTCCGGTAAGTGTGTATGTCAAACATGCCTAATAGTGCATTTACATATACACAATTTGTTAAAGCAAACATTCTGTATTTCGTTTTATCTCTTAATAGGTATCAACATTTCAAACGACGAATGTATAGCAAAGTAAACCGAACCTCGGGGATATTATGTTTTTTTATTACTGAAATTTTATAGGATACAGATATAATGCAAAACCATAGCAACAACAGAGTTTACAAAATAAGCTTCATAGGATATAACAATTAAGTTGTGAAATACAAACCATGAATTATACCGACGTTGTGTTTTACACAAGCAAGTGGCATGTGATACCATTCTCAAAGTAGATCTAGTTACAGGTTTATGTGCACACCCCTTCCATGGCCCAATTACAGAAGAATAGACAAACTATTCGCGTACTGTTATGTTTTCAAATTTCAAATATTTAATTGAATTTAATATCAATGTCTGCTAAGGAAAACATCCAAGCGTTTGAAATATCATAGGCTAAAGGATATTTATGTTTGTGAGCCCTATCAAGTGTGACAGGGTGTCTCCCCTACCTATTGTATATGTTATGCTGCAATTAACGCCGGGTTGAAGTGATCTTGAGATCTGGACACATGCATGCTGACCCCTAGTCTACCATGCTATTATTAACTACCGGTTGTGTACGGATATATATTAGCCTGCTTACATTGTTATATCTCAATCTTTGTTAAGCTGCTGGGGTCATGTCCATGTTTACAGTGTGGCCCTTAACTTAGTTACCTCTCAACATGTACCACATACTACATTAATATTCTAGCAGCTCTTTTATAAAGCAAATATGCAATTTCTACATAGGTGTCACATGACTATTGTTTCTGAAGCACCTATCCCTTTTGTGTTTTATTTTGTTTTGGATGTTTCCACAGAGAATGTTGCTGTATTTGTTTTAATTCTGGATATCTTCTTAGTGCCGGTTCTGTTATCTTATTATCTTCGAGTTCCAACTTTGTTGTAAAGGTGTTTTTTTCTTATTTGAATTTACTGCCATGTTTCTATAGTACACGTGCTATAATTAAGACCACAATGACACAGAATTACAGTCCGGGAAACAAATATTCTCAGGAGTGGATTAACCAGTGTATAGCTAAGGAAGTATTGTGTCCCTTCTTATTACACTACAGGTTCAATACGACACTGTTACCTTACAAGTATAATTTACAACTCCAGTCAAAGTAGATATCATTGTAAATACAATAATTAATTGTGACAGAATCACGAAAATTAAAAAGCAAGAAAAGAAGGAATATTTTGACAGCGGAACAAATAGTTTTGAAAATGTTTGCATTAAAAAAGGATAAATCAAGAAAGGAGGGTCATAATTGTAAGGGAACATCTGAATAAAATTGAAAGCCAAACACGTATTTAATTAACGCCCAAGAACCTAATGAAGCATCATGAGAAGTATAACTGCACTTCCATTGGTACAGGTTAATGTGATGACAGTATAAAATCAGTGTGACGTAAGTCGGTTATCTTTGATTGGTACGTACCCCGCCCGTGATAGCGATGCTCATCTACCCTAAGGTATAACCGTTACAAAAGGTCACGGCAAATCAGCTGATTCATCTAATAGTTATTTTCATTGATAAGAAAACATTCACCTAGATAAACACGTCACTAAAACAGCGTACGAGTATGCAGGGTTATCTCCCCTCTTCAAAAGGTTATCGCCCTTGTCAGTAACAAAGGATACAAATAGCATTTATGTCATTTTAGTTGTAAAGTGTTTCTTGTTTGTTTAAATGATGTTGCACTTTTGTGTTAGTAGCACTATTGCCTAAACTTTAAGAAATCAACTTGGATGTTTTCTTTTCTTCCTCTGGATTTTTTGGTTTCGTGAAACTCTATCATTAGACAGGTTTTACAAGCAAACTTAACCATCTGTCAAGGCATCCTGCCCGACATGTTCGTGTCTCTAAGATTTTTACTTCACGGCAGTGAGATAAGTAATAAATAGTCCGATAATGTGTTAAAGACTGGTTATATTTTATAAACAGTGATGATAATATGCTGCAGAACCCTGTACACTTTCCCAAGACATTAACAAATAGACATTACTCGTCTGTATTTGATGGATACGTACAGTAGTATAGCATAAACTTTGTATTCCTAGTCAGTTTTTTAACATTAATTTTAATAAAAGTGTACTCGTTGATTCCATTTTGATTCTGAGCATGAGTCGTTTATAAATATGTATTCAAGCAAATCAATGTGGTCAACAACCGATGAAATAAGACATTGCTGGTTCTATATATTCAGTCACACTTAAATTATTATCATTCTCATGGAAATACTTGTTTTCAACAAAGAAAAGCCCTAAAAGTCAAACGCTTAAATCAACCCTGTCTACGTTTTCTTTACAAGTTAAGGTATACCTTCAATTACAAAAGCAGTGAACCTGTTGGGGTCAAAGGTCGCAACCCGCTGACTGACAAATAAATACACATTCACAGTGCATGTTCGCATGGGATAGCTATGATTGCTACCCGATCTCGGTCTCGGAGCCTCTTCTTGCTTATTTCGGGTTTACTGTACCCTCTGTAATTGTAGGCCTGCAAGCCTAACTAGGAATTCAGAAGGTATTTTCTTACTATAAAATAATCACTGTGTAATGTGATACGTACAAATTGTTATCCTCGGCTAGGATCTTTACAAAATCTTCAACATTTCACACTAGAGGTGACAAGTGTTTTGGGTTAATTCTATGTCCTCAATCCACCAGAATCAGTGTTTTGATTTCTGTTCTTTATTAGTTTTCAACCTAGTGGAAAATCGACATGGGGATGTACCGACAGGTTAAATTTATCTTCTGGCTTGTTGAACTTTTGGGCAAATTGTTTCTTGTTGTTTGTTTGATCCTACTGGAAATGTCTTTTTTAAGTTTTGTTTAAGAAAAAATACTAACATTCACCTTAAACACACATGTATAAAGATATAGATTAAATCTATATGCATACATTAATATAATTCCTAAAACTGCATATGTATTGAATGCATTTCAGAATATAAACAATTGCTATCAATGCAATTCAGTCAGCTAATATGGAAAATATACACACAGTTCCGAATCTTTCCAATTAGCCTTTTTCTGATTTTAATATCATCATCTGATCTTAAAATATCGCTTAATTACATTTGATATATAATGACAGTCATTACTTAGGATGAAGAATAACCATATACTCTGCACAGCCTGCATCTTTATCAAATGTATGAATGATACTCTTCTTCATGTTTGATGTTGTACACATTGTATTGTGTTGTACTTAGCTGATGCAGTACTGAAGTTCTGTAAACACAGGAGAATACCGAAGTGTCAAACATCCGTCATTCGAACCTAAATCGATAAACTAGGGCAAAGTATTAACTAAAGAAAATTCACATGGACCCACAATGACAATTGAAAACGTGCTAGTGGAATAAGATCAGGTGTCCCTGTGTTGTAAGTTTTTTCCGTCAGCAGTAGACACCTATCATGGAAGTCATGATATTTGAAGCAAGCTCTAGAATATTCTTCGGAATAAACACGGTAGGAAGGGGAACGGAGAATCGGGGACGCTACAATCAAGGATAGCTAAGTCTACGATAGGAAAACACAATAGTTCCGTTTATCACACAGCTAAATATGCATCCATCCTTGTAAATAAAGGTCAAGGAAATCGAGTGAAGTAGTAACGTCTGTAGTGTCTTTAATTCAAGCTCGGAGGATGCATATATAGTTTTTTGTTACCAGTACTGATAAACTAATCAATAAATTCGGCCCCATCTGAAACAGAAACAAGTCGGCCAGATGAGGGGCATAATTTGTTCCCATAGAAATGCCTACAATGTTTAGGAAAACAATAATTCCCAAAATTTCATCCTCGTCTTATTTCATCTGGGCATTTGTGGTGATTTTCACAAAACATGATTTAAATAATCATATATTTATATCGCTGGACGTTCTTTCAGTATGGTATTAGGTTTGGTAGTGAAATGCGTCCTAAAATCAAACGTTTTTGATAGAAGAATCTGTTTTACAGTATGTATGATAGTATATTTTCTATTATGTTGTAGTTATGATGCTGTAGGTTTGAGAGTAAATATCTACGCACTGTTTTACTGTAACAAACAATTCAACCTGATGTATACGTGAGTGTGGAGGGTACACTTGGGTAGCTGTGGGAAATCCTTGTAGTCTGGTATCGGTGATTATGAGGTTGTATGATAGTGTTGAGCTCTGGTCACCTGGTGTAATTTGCCTCGTCATGGATTGGTTTAGTAGGCAGGGAACAGATGAGTGAGTTTTGAGTTCCTCATTGGCGATACCATCTCAAACATATACAATAAATTACAAAAACAAGGTTTTTATAACAGTATGCAAATGAGGTGTATTGTTCCGTGTTTTACGAGAGATCAAGATTAGCCTATGTTTCCAATACATCAAAGTGTCCAGGGCCAAAAGGAGAAATGGACCGATTTCCGACAAATGTTGTTTTCCTGTCTATAATGTTATAGTTGTGGGATATATGATACCCTTATAAATCATTTCAGGGATAGAAACTACCAAGTAACTGAGATAGATTTCAAAAACAGGACATCATAATTAAATTTACTTCAATTATATCTTTGTATGCTCCGCTAGTCCGCAACTATTTCCACAGTGGTTTCTTTGACATATTTATGAATGAAGTGACAGGTCTGGTATTAGGTATATGAAAACGAACGTCCTTTTCTGTCGTAAAATCTCCATAAAAACTAATGTTATATGCAGTGTTCCACGCATTTTTAGTTCATAATAAGATTTTAGAGTCTTTCCTTCAGAAGTACTTGCCCTCGTCATAATGACGAAGAGGATTATCAGATCCGTCAGAATCTTTGTGTTCATAGTGATACTTGGTGTCATTTGTTTTGGCTCCTTTCAGCCATTTTATTGACTTATTTTGATAGCATTTCCTGGTGATGTTCCTTTAGATTCGGCGTTCTGTCAGTCCTGTTGTTGACTTACGATGAGACGTTTTGGTACCTTTCCTTTAGATTCGGCGTTTTGTCAGTCCTGTTGTTGACTTATGATGAGACGTGTTGGTACCTAACCTTTAGATTCGGCGTTCTGTCAGTCCTGTTGTTGACCTATGATGAGACGTTTTGGTACCTTTCCTTTAGATTCGGCGTTCTGTCAGTCCTGCTGTTGACTTATGATGAGACGTTTTGGTTCCTTACCTTTAGATTCGGCGTTCTGTCAGTCTTGTTGCTAACCTATACCAATACCCTGGTGATCGTCCTTATGGTTTGGCGTTCTCTTAGTCTTGTTGTTGACCAACGTTGATAACTATTTTTCTGGATATTTTCTTTTGTTTTGTGGCGTCTTCTCTGTACTTGCTGTTGACTTGTCTAATCAACCCCTATGAAATAAATACAAATTCTATATTAAAAGGTATCGGCTTCAAATGTCCAGTGCTGTTCAAATTGTCATAAATTATTTGCAATATTTACATAAACCTCATAATCATTTATCTCCATTGTATTGCCTTTAAGGTACATTGATAGTTCAATATTGTTTTTGTAAAATGAAAACTAATCGTTTTCAAAATTTTGACAAATATGTTTTGTGCCTAAATTGATCTTTTATGCCTACAAATCCAAATCATTAATGTAACACAGTTGTTAGATAGCACTTCCAAGTAATTAAAATAACGTTTTCAGTATTTCTTTGACTATAAAGGCGCATACAAAATTCACCGATGTACTTTTTGCTAGCCTTCAATATAGTCATCCGTGATTGTAAATACTCATAATAATAACAAATTTGTTGCAATTTTCTGTGGTTTGGTCAAGATTGCCAGACTTCATATTTTCCGATTGACACTGGTCCGTCACCTGACGAAATGTTAAACATAGAAACACTACTTTGTTCCCGCAAATACAAATGTTCCGCTATATTTTAGAACATAATATCACAAATGTTAAGGCTATGCATTTTTATCTTTGAATGGAATATTTTCACACTTTGTGTGGTAAAACTATGAAATGTCAACTTCGATATTCTACCAAAGGATTGAAATTCAAGAATTTTACGTTTTTTTCTATATTTGCTGATTTTTTACCACTAAAAGGGAACAATAAGTAAACAAATGGAATGTTTCAACATGATTCTTCACAACTATCTCATGACCTGATAAAAATGAAGTCATTACGAGAGTTATATTGTGACGTCACGATTAAGGCTTTTCTGGTTCTGTGTTTATATGTTGTCTACAACTTAGGATGAAGGCAAAGACATTCGTACAGGGGACACAGATTCATAGAATCTATCTTAGTAATTGTGAATTCAATGCACTGCACCATCATGAATCGTTCGTAAAATACGTGACAAAATTGATTATGACATCTTATTGTGATATGGTAACGCTGCATATAGTAATGACGTGTGATAGCGCGACTTTATCGTGGTGGTATTTTAGTAATAATGGTAATTCGGAGTTTTATTACCTAGGTAGATGAAGATAGAGTCATCTGGTCCCTAGCAAAAGCAACAGTACCTATTGAAGTGTGGGGAAAATAAAATGCCAAAGTTGGAAATTAGATATCAATAACGACAACAAAATGTGTTCAACACGGATTTAATCCTCTTTGGTAGAAAACCTTGACGAGTAGTTCAGCAGGGGAGGCTGGTACAATGTCAAGGGAGAGCTAACGATCTTGAAATCAAAGTCGTGATAGTTTTCATAAAATTAGTTTATGTTTCTGCTATTATTGAAATCAAGATAATGACGAGGTGTCTGTGTATTTTTATATCAAGTTTTGGAGGATAAATGCCAGTAATCTTTAAGTTCTTACCATTTATTTTAAAAAAACATCTACACTTAACCAGTATGTCATTTAAACGTGAGATTCAAGTTCCATGCTAATTTTCAATCTCATTTCCTTATTTTAAATTCAATTTCGTTTAAACAAAAGAGAAAATATTGTCTTGGCGTGATCAACATTAATGTTGACATTCATTAAATGTTTGTAACAATCTATTAGTTATTGCTGTCGATTGCAGAACTCACGGAATGTCTACTATTTCGAGACCAAAGAATAATACGCGTGATCAAGTGTTTCTATAAATAATACTGATTATCATATTTCTCATTAACCTCTTGCCCTTAATAATTAGTCTACGTTCAGTCAAGTACGGTTAAGGACGTTTTTTGAACTAAAACTTTGGTGCTCAAAAACTAATCCTGACATTTTAATATTTCGGATTTTTAATTTTTTTCATTTTAGAGCGATATCAGTGTGATCAATAACTTAAAACGGCTATGCTAAACTACTAAAACTATTAATTAGATTTTTAGGTCGGAGACCGTACATGTTTACATTGATTGTATTTATGAATGAACAGAGTACGATGGCGCTAAGGGACATCAAATATATGTTTAGTTTTTGATGATTACAATCTGATGTAGGATTAACAAGCCGAGGAATTGTTAGTGTGATTACCTTTTGTGAGCCTCCCCAGTTACAACCCCTTACCCGACGTATTACGTTATTAGGTTTCGACCCCTCACTGACCTGTCCTTTATCTTATCTTTATCTCCGGGGCCTAATCTTATACGGTATTCCTTCTGTTACTGCACCTTCGCTAAACCATCTCTATTTATGGTCATACAGATATACATCTTGTAGGTTCTAAACCGCTTTGGACAGTAGACGTTATCTCATCTTCACCTCAAAGACATGTCCCAAAGATAGTCTTAACATTTCTGCTTACTGATTTGGGTTGATACGATCATGGCCTCAACACCAGGTCGTTTGATCGTTGAAGATTCCCATCATTTCACATGATCATCTATTTAATTATCGTGTGTTTAACAGGCTTGTAAACAATACACGGGACATGGATCTAATAGGGTTGAAACAAGGGTGTGAACCTTTCAAACGCTTCGGCGATTTATGGCCTTTAATATGATACCACAATGCTTCCTTGTTTTGGTTGTGCCGCTTATGTCAATGTCGATATTCCGATGCAGCTCATTATGTCATTGACAATATCGTATTTAGGCCTCAACAGTATCAATGCCCCCATAAGGCACACACATTTCACGTCTTCTATCTCTATATTACTTGTTTGAAACCATTTACATATGCTTTACAAGACAACATCTGTCAGATATGTGACACGCTATACCTGTGTGCAACTGAATCGCTGCCTTTTTATCAAAGCTGGGTTTATAACGTGATCTATTCTTATTTGTACGATTAACCGTTTGTCATTGCCCTTTGGTCGTTTGAAAGAAAAACAAACATTGTGCTAGTGTTAAGTATAGAAATGATGCCCAGAATTTCTTATATTTCAATGTACTCTTATGACGTTTCCGTGTTAGCTTTTATGCGGACGTGTTCGACGTGTACTAGAGAAAATGATCACATCTTTGATGGTTACAGGGACACTTTTCGCATAGGTTATGAGCTTGCAAAAACAGTGAACACTTTGGCCTCGTTAAAGTTGCAGAAGACCTTGATCTTTCGTCAGAGATCGGCCTTTTTGAACTCCCAGTGCATCTCTAGAACAGTTTGTAAACATATCCAAGTGGAAGTAGACCTGGAACGAATCCATCGTCCTCGTTCTCAGGTATCGGCCAAGCCGAGTATGTGAGCTACCCCTTCTAGAGGCATCCACCTTAGTTCATCTGTATCAACCATCTTCGTCCATTTTGCCACAGCAGGGCGTTTGGGTTTGCCTTGGGTGGTCTGATAATCATACCAAACGCGCTCGTGAGGTATACGTCCTCTGTGGCTCTCGTGACGGCATGCCATCATTCCTATGAACTTATCAACACCTCTGTGTGTCAGGACTGACACGGGATCTCCGCCCCTCTTGGATCATTCATGTAATTCTCCCTCTTTAAGAATAGGCTGCATGTATTTTCTCATTTACGAAATAGATTTACTTAATTTCATACTAACGTATCAAACCTAATCACACTATATATACAAGTATTTGTTATGTCTCCTCCCATGCGTTTTCTCTCGAAGTCCCGACGGGTATTTGACCCACTCTTGACGCTTGTGTCATCCTTCGGTAGGGGGTATCCATCACGGACTTGAGTAGCTCTTACCGTGCACCTGCCCTGGTGATATACCATATCTATATAATAGCCACCCGATATTCGTCTATTACTGCAGTACGTCTTAACTAACGACGGTGGAAAGGTAGTATGCTGCGCTGATGTAACGTAGTAAGTACTATAAGTAGAACTTGTTTAATGTGGTTGAGTTAAGCATTATAAGCTTGAACTTGCACGGCAGAAAAATATCATTTCTCCAAAAATAGGTCCTTATTCCTTTTACATTCAATGTTATATTTTAAATGTGTCTTGGTGGTACTGTCAGTTGATGATCATATGAATTGGTTCAAATATGATTATTAGAGTAATGAGTAAGAAGATGTGTACTTATCCACCTTAGGTGATTGAGAGGTTCATTTCCCTGTTAATGTTACAACTATATAAATAATGACCCTGTTATATAATACGTTTACGGACACAGTTGACCATGCTTCAGGTATGTCGGTGTGATGCAGCTGCACAAGTTCGCAAAGTTATTTAAAATATCTAGGAAAAAACAATCTTAAGCATACATTATCTGTAGGGCTAACTGCCTTCAAACCATATTTATTTTACCATCATATAAACATATCACAGATGTAATTCAACAAGATATTTTTTTTGAATGGCGGAAGAAACTCATTAAGAGGTAAGTGACATTAATAGGCGTTTCAGTAGAGCTACGTTCATTCTAGTTTGATTTGGTATTTTTAAACAGTAACAGGAAACATTACAATACATTGTGCTGCAATGTTTACGTGTTACAATTATCATACCATGTACTGAAGAGTTTATCAGTTACAACTATAATACATTGTGTTGAATTGTTTAACTGTTACGATTATAATAAATTGTATTGCATAGTTTAACTGTTACAATTATAATACATTGTATTGCATAACTTAACTGTTACGATTATAATACATTGTATTGAATAGTTTGACTGTTATAATTCCAATATCTTCTACTGAAAAATGTAACTATTACAATTATATTACACTGTATTTAATGGTTTAACTATTACAATTATAATACACTGTATTGATAAGATTAACCATGATTTTGAAAATCAATTATAACTTAGATTAAGCTCAAAAACACTTGACAAAAAACAATTTTGAGATAGCAAATTTCCGAGTATTATTTGACGATATCACATCAAAATAGGTTGCATTCCTGACTTAGTACAGTTCCTACGTTGAAATTGGCCCTAGTTAATTCAGAACGTGAGTAATAGTGGTGTAGTCTCCCCTATTATCACCAACATTGATGAGTAGGCTATTTATTGGTGTATTTCACACCTTGTCATCGGCACTGAAGGATTTTATAGTAGGCACCTGCCTCATCAAGGAGAAATCGTCCTAAGTTAACGACTGTACCAGGGGTATCTCTTTGTAGGATCGCTAAAAGGCTGAAAATTATTTTAAAGCTTGAACAATGATTCGAATTGTCATTATGTTAGCTGAGATTTCAGGTAGAATAAGCTTGTCACTCGAATTGCTTATCAGTGATCTTACTGTCACTGTGAACAGTTTATTCGGTGAATGAACATTGAAAAATGTACATGCTTGCATATGGACTATTTGATTTGGAAGATAATTCATTACTCGAAAGTAAATGCTTTACTACAAAAAACAAATCCCATGGTAAGTGTTTTCCAGTTAGTATACTTACAATGTAAAATAGTTTACATTTTCGATGCATGCTAATTTAAAACATTAGTGTTGCTACTAAATATTTTTAGTTCTTTGGCTTAAATGCCTCCTAAACCGTTAGAAGCATTTTTTTCAATATGTTTTAGAAATCACGTGATCTAACAGAAAAAAGTATGACGTCACCAACTATGGATACACTCTTTGGTCCCTGATGTCGTCTCTAAGGTTTTGCAGTGTAGACGAACTCTTTCTGATTGTTTTGTTGTTTTCGTGAGTGATGTACTCCTCTGAGTATCGATTTCATCATGTTTATATTTACGTTTTTACTTGTCTAGTTTCTTTTCAATAGAAAGTATAGCTATTTTTAAATGCGTTTGAAATAGGTGATTATATAAGGATGGTTTTAGCCGTAAATTAAGGCTGGATGTAGATTATTCGGTACTAGGTATACAACAGTGATGATGTAAAAACCATATCATATTTATATTTAGCGAGTTATATTTCATTGAAACCTAATACAATTTCATAGAAAAATATGTTCACCAGACAATACTTGGGCGTTTTTACGTATCAGTTGCATTAAAAAACCTCCTCACTAAAACCGTTAGAAGTTTTTGTCACGTTATGTATATTATTGTATGTTTTTCATCCTTCAGAAGATAACACCTATACGTGCTATTTATGTAGTACTGTTTGCAGTGGTGAAATTCCGTGAATATAATACATTTGTACACCCATAAGTTGTTTTGTATTGCATATTTTTTTGTAAAGAAAAAACACTTTATAATTCGCTTCTCAGAATTCTTGAACAGATGTAATGGGAGAAATTTGTCTTTCAAAAATCCCATTTCATTTGCGTGACTTGGGATATTAGATAATGTTCCATGAAAAGTACTTTGCAACTGAGTGTTATAAATAAGATGCGTGTATTTGTAATAATGTCGATCAGGAAATTTTGACGTTGGAAACCACTAACCCTCCTTAGAAGATCCATGTTCTATTTTATAATCAAATACAATTCAAACGCGAATTTTAAATTAAGGCTGATGTTTGTTACCTCCTGTTCTGATCACTAAATAAATATATACTATTCACACACTTATTTCAAGTTGATGTTGATTCTTTTGAATTACCTTATATTCAATTAGATGAAATATTTCAAACTATACTTAATATGAATATTGAAACGCTCTCAGTTGTCATTCATTGTCAGTATGAACGCCAAAAGGAAAGCGACAAATTCAAGATTGAGCGTTAGAATAAAATTCCTGATAATTCTGTTAAATTTTGCCATTAATGAAATAGCTCTTATCCGTATTTGCAATCACGCTCCTCTGAAAGTCTATTATTTAATGTACAGTCTTTTCATATTGAGAAGTGTTTATGTTTTACGTAAATAACTCTTAGTTCATTTTAAAAACCACATATAAGGACACTAACATGGTTCCTGGCATACTGTGCCTATGACTAATCCCGGTCCTTAAGTAGATACTAGTGGGTATCAGGATAGGTAAACCCCCCTAACCCTCTGTCTGACGTTGTTCCCTTACAAGTAGATACTAGTGGGTAGTAGGATAGGTAAACTCCCTAACCCTCTGTCTGAACGTTGTTCCCTTACAAGTAGATACTAGTGGGTATCAGGATAGGTAAACCCCCTAACCTTCTGTCTGAACGTTGTTTCCTTACAAGTAGATACTAGTGGTTATCAGGATAGGTAAACCCCCCTAACCCTCTGTCTGAACGTTGTCTCCTTACATGTAGATACTAGTGGGTATCAGGATAGGTAAACCCCCCTAACCTTCTGTCTGAACGTCGTTTCCTTACAAGTAGATACTAGTGGGTATCAGGATAGGTAAACCCCCCTTACCTTTTGTCTGAACGTTGTTTCCTTACAAGTAGATACTAGTGGGTATCAGGATAGGTAAACCCCCCTAACCCTCTGTCTGAACGTTGTGTCCTTACAAGTAGATACTAGTGGGTATCAGGATAGGTAAACCCCCCTTACCCTCTGTCTGAACGTTGTTCCTTACAACAACAACAACAACCGATTTTCATATCACATACAGTGTTCTACTAGAATGACATTATAATTATTTATTAACTTTTCCGAAAATTATCTCGACATGAAATCAGAATCGTCTTATTTTTTTATAATACTAATTTCCAGTGAACAACATGTATTACACCATTAAGCTGAAGGTCGACCACGTAGTGTGTTATGTGTGATTGACAATGGTACGTAAGATATCAGCGGAGATCGTTATCGCCCGACTTTACCTTTTAATTATGTATGTATCGTAATACGGTTGTATTTCTAGACCACCCATTCATTGACTGTTATGTATTCTCTACCAATCCTGCCTGTGATTGCTATCGAGGCTTTCAATTCAAAAGGAATGTCACAATAACACTGAGAATTTTTGTTTTTTATTCCTTATTAGTTGTTATCAATGACAGTATTTTCGAGTAATTTGGCAGCTAATGACTAGTTAAAAAATATATTTTGGACAAAACCGTTTATTTTCGAAGACAGATCTTTTATCACGATGATAGGCCTTTGCGATAAATATTTGAGTTATTGTTACTTACAAATATATCTTATTATATGATTTAGTGCAAAGAACTTATAATGATTTAATAATGAGTGCCCCAGATCTAGGAATTGGCACCGCATTGCATACTTAGCGTGATATGTTTATTTAATTCAAAGTTGATCTGGTACACTGTACCATTTCCAAGTTTAAATCACGATTCATTACCAGAAATCACACCTGTCATTGTGTTGACAGAAACAGGTGTTCCTTGGTTTTGTCACACAAGAGCAATGTGCATGTTAGGTTCTATATCTTTTAATCTAGAGGAGGCATTGTATTGAATTTTATATATTGAAATGTGTCGTTGATTTGGATGACTCCTCAGTCCGATTTTCCCAAGTCGGATAACAAGCCCATGTTGTTTTCTACAAGCCTATCGAGTTGCTTAATTCTATATCCATGTGCTATAGGGGTTTAAAGATGCCTGTCAGAGGGGCTACGTACCTTACACATTTTCCCTATTGAAATTTACAGCTTATTCACATAGGGGCTGTTCAGATCGGATGATAAGGTTGCTCAAGCATTGTTTTCAGTTGTAAGATCTCATGTGAGTATTCTCTTTCATGTTATCTCCCCTGGTATCTTAAATGCACCCATGCGCAGGTCAGGTGACCCGAGTGTCAAAATTCGAGAACAGTTGAGAAACAACACTGTGACAACCATCTGGTGTTTTAAAATCATGAACATGTTTGGGACTTGATCAGTTTGTAATATTATATTTCCATTTCTTTTTTTGAGATGAACTTGGAATGACATAAATATATAGGGTACAACCGAGGTTTTCAGTTCAATGTGGGTTCATTTTTTGTTTGTTTTGTTGGTAACCATACCATGTTTATTCTGCAGTGTAAGAAAGTGAATAGAAATTTGTAAGAAAGTTAAAAATAACATTTTTGTGGTTCTCACTTGTCAGTTTTACGATCAGATAAAGCGAGGGATTGCAAAATAGTGGTTAGACTCATATGTAAACGGTTTAGACTTTTATTGACATTGAAATCGACATTTAAAATCGCAGATATTATCTCCTCAGTGGTAATTGCGTCGCGTACTTGTGGACATAAAAGATGACTCCTGCCTCACTCGGGAGCGCTCCATAGGAAACTGAAAGTGAAATGTGATGTAAAATTTTAATATCAAGCAATAAAAACACAGGAAAAAATACAATTATTGGTGGACATTTATACATTCATCATTACATTGGATTTCTGCCGTTTAATTATCACCTTGGTGAAAATAACATTCAATTTTCATTTTGGGATGATAATGAAAATTTGTTAAAGAAATTAGTATTCAATAAAATCAAAATATTTTTTAAGGAAGTATGAATTGTTAATCGACATTAATATTATAATGATTAATACAGATACGTGTACTCGATATTACTTATGATGTTTTAGAGGATATGTACTCGGTATGATTATCATATTTTAATCATTAATCTGGGAGATATGTGCTCAGTATTTTCATCGTATTCTTAGCAAAAATTTGGAAGATATGTACTTGGCATTGTTTATGGTGTGTAAGGAGCTATACACTCGACATTATATATCATGTTTTAGAGAAACTGTGAATATGGATATATTCACTGAATATTTTGATGATGAATGGGGAGATATGTGTTATGTTTCATTGATGGTCTTAATGATATATGTACTCGGTATGTTTTATGATGTATTGGGGGTTGTGTACTCGATATTGTTTATAGTGCATTAGAAGATATATTTTGATATTTTTCATGGTGTATTAGAGGAAATGTACTCGGTATTTGATGGTGTATTAGCGGAAATGTACTCGGTATTTGATGGTGTATTAGCGGAAATGTACTCGGTATTTGATGGTGTATTAGCGGATATGTACTTTGTATGATTTATGGTGAATTAGTACCCGTACATATGTTTCCGGGGTCATTTATAGTGTATTAGGGGATATGTAACTGGTATGATTTTTGGAGATATATACTCGGTATTATTTATGGTGTATTTGGGAATGAGCATTCGCATTGTTTATAATGTATTAGAGGATATATTTCCAGTGTCATGCATGGTGTATAAGGGGATAAGTATTCGGCAAAAGTTTTGGTGTAATAGGACATACACTGTATGTACTTAGCGACTTTTGTACAATTTCGTGCGTAGTGGAAACTTCATATCAGAAAGGTTTCTTGCTATTTGCATCATGCATCTTCTGAAGTAATCAAGGTTTTCATGCATTAAATTTAATAATTGTATTACTATAGATCGGTGGAAAATCAAATCTCATTACTGTATTTTCATGATTGTAAATCACAAAAATATCGTCCTTGTCAAATTGATTGCTAGTACAATTAACTTTTGGTGTATTTCTTTCTGACCAACTGTATACAAGGTATATTTCTATTGCTAAGATATGTTAGATAAGAAATTATGTTTTATTTCACTTATGTATGAAACAATGAAATATTCACTGTAGTTTTGTGTTATATAAATAAGGATAGACCTCAGACGAAGAAGTGTTTTTTTTATCTATGTTGTTTGATTTAGCATGAGTTTCGGTTCTACATGTATGTAATTTTTATACATGAATGGAAATTAAAAGACTTGGTGGGGAGGAAACCTACGCATGACCGGGAAGTAGTGCTGTACTCAGTTCAGTCCGTCCATTCCTGCGTGTGACACATTGCTTAAACAACACAAAAGATTACAGTAGCTAATTTATTTCATATCTTTGCTATCCTGCTGCTGTTTATTTACGGTGAAATTGAAAACGCCAACTTCAACGTTCTTCTCTTCAATTTATAAATAAATACATACAAATCGGCCGACGGGACACATTTAACAATAGCTGCTTAACACGGCAATTTAATCTTGGCTATACGCTTGTGTGACAACGAAAGACTCTTCACCGTCACACCTCCCAGGAACAGCAAAGTAATCTGGGTCGAAATTTCTGGCTTTTCAAATTAAATTACTGGAATGAAATAAAACTCATACTAAATCTCTGACTGTGGGGATTTTTTATGTTAACATTTATTAACGTTAAGACGAGTGACACCTGTAGCGGATTCTAGCAGGACAAACCTTGGCAGGCTATGGTGGCCTCCTTCACACTCATTGTACGTGGTAGTTTTAAGATGTATTAATGAGACCGGTGTATGTACTGAGACACGGTTGTCCATACATCGCTGGCAGTGATAACTGTCATGTACTGTGGTCGGAGACCCCATGATAGCCTTTTCATAACCTAACCAAAAGTATATGTCAATTAATGAATGGATGTATCAAAGATAATAAATGGCTTATCAAGACAAACGTCATAATAGAGTTTTTAAACTCAGCATAGGATTGGCGAAATGTGACATTATTAAAGCTGACGTTACTTAGCATGGGTTGTGTAGCATAAATAGCTGGACTATCCTTCATAGCACCATTGCACAGGTTCGATTAGTTGTTTTGTGTTTAAAAGGCAGTTGATATCAATTTTGGAAGATATAGTAATTTGGAACTGACAGTAGAAGTAGCATGAACAAAAACAACAAAATACTTGATGAACCTTCTTTTTGCATTAAATATTATGTCACTTTTTTGCGAAGATTTATAAGTGCTGAAAAAAGTGATGAAATTTATTGATTGACATGGTCTGAAATGAGTTAAGATGCTTGAGCGAATCTGTCAAACTGCCATTAATGTTGAATTTCATTGTTATCTGACTCAAAAATCTTTAACTTATCCATAGTTTATTTTCCTTTTCCCATCAGAAACATAATACATCCTCCTCCTTTACAAGTTTCCATATCACGATTCATTCTTATCTCCAGATCATGATATAAGTATCGGTAAACTCCAAATCCTTGATGGGTTTATCATCTTGATTTTATTACGTAACTGAGATTTTCTTGCGTAGATCTTCAATCTAAGGTACGTAAGCATAGCCTTTCAGGAGTTTCAATTCTGTGAATTTTTGTATAGATTCTGTTATTTTTAAGTCGTTTTGTCAATGTTTTCTTGGGTATAGAAACATCTCTGGAACTTTCAGTTTCGTCTCTAGGTGTTCAGTGTTTATTACTTGTATTGATGTGTCTCCTCGGTGTTGTATAATGTCTTTCCGTATCGACTAATATGTACGACTTTATCATCCTTTATTGATGTTCAAACAGTTTCTTTCTTTTTGTTTAATATAATAAATAACCTTATTACTTTGTAAGTATAACTTTATTATTTTTTTATTTTTTCATTTTACGATCTGGGTTCATGATGCTAATTTGTTTTATACCTTAAAAATGTATTGTTACTTTTTGTTTGTTATTAATTTATTGGAATATTATGTAATTTAAATGTGTTTTTATTGAAGTATTAAAATATTTCAATAGTAAATAAGTATGTGCACAATTAATGTATCACTGCATAGTAAATATATATTTTATCACTTCTTTAACATGAAATATTTGTTAGTATGTATTACGTTGTAAGTATATTATTATTTTGCTGATACAAAATGGTTTTATCATTATATTTTCAATTTTTTTATTTATCATTTCCTTATTATTTTCATAGTATGTTATTACAATGTTATCATATTATTTCTTTTACTTCGTTAGTATATGCTCAATCAAGGCAAATATCAGCTTTTATTAGAACAAAAACGCTAGAAACTAACTTCAAATGATAGTATCTTTAATCATGACGTGGCACCTACTATATAAAAAAATAACGTCATGTCACAAATGTTGCATCAGACGAAACTAATTTAGCAGCCTTTTGGTGAAAAGTTAACAATCATTTTGACTCTCTCCAGGTGAGCCTCATCACCATTATGGTATGCGGATGAAAACACAAAGAATGTCTATACAACGATGCTAAGGTCTACCCCATATCCCCATCAAAGGGTTGCTTCCTGTCCATTTGAGGAAATTAGTCCAATAAAGCCAGATTTAGTTTCATTTACGTCTTAAAACGGTTCTGAGAACGGCGGTTTTGGGACGGTAGGACAGTTAAGGGTGATACGTAAATGTAGGGTACATCACCTTGTTTGTGTTTGACACGGTTTCTATGCTTAAATAAGTTCCCTCATTTTCTGTATTCTGTGTTACTAACAACCTGTTATGAGGCAGACTAATCGGAAGTTAATGATAAATAATGCTAATTTGTTGAGTTCGACGGTAAAAAATGTCAACAGACTGCAGGAATAATTTTGTTTTCATTTGAAGCTGAATTTACTGAAGAGTTTATCAGACTGGTAACAAAAGTCTTGCATAGTCCTTCTAATGCATTCAGATAAATCGCCGAGGACAATCTTTATAAAATAAATAAATATATATTGATTAAGTCGATCGTATAAAGCGTCATGAACTTTAAATCTAGGACACTACAGTGTCTGCTACTTCAGTCGCCTTCCTCGATATTTACTTACAACATGACCAACTTATTGATAAACTGAACGATCAGCGAAATTATTTCGGTTTCCGATCGTAAACTATCCATTTCTTGATAGTAACACCCCTTCTTCCTAAACTTACATTGTTTATATGTCGCGGTTCATTCTGTATGTATAACCTTGATTAGAATACTATGATTTCCGTGATACAGGTAAACTGCTGGCGAACAAACTTACTACACGGGGTTTCCAAAAGTATAGATTAGTGAAAACTAGGGGACACGCTTTAATGTCGCTATCATGATGTCATTGGGAATGCGTTATTTCTTTGTGTGATGTGAAGGTCGTAGTTTTTTATTACGGTCATACGTGTACCTTGTTGTTTTACTGTCACTACCCCGGTTATCACCATGACAACGCGACATTACTTTGATGTAATCTAGATATATATGGCAGGCGTCGTCGATAAAGCAGAAGTGTATCCATGTAAATATTGCCTTTTTAATATTTTGCCCTAGATTTATCGAATTACGTTTTTGGTGACACGTTCGTATCCTTTTGTTTATTTTATTTTCTCTTAAATAACCTTTCTATCTATCATCACGATTAAAGAGAGGTTGGTCGACATTTTTTCATTATCTTATAGATGTTTTGTTTGAAGAATCTCTCTCTGCACATCTTCCGTTTACCCACTAATATAGTTTGTAAAGACGTATTGTTTTGATGGGCTGTTAAGACTCTACAAAATACGAATACACGGTACTTCCCAAGGACAACCTTTAGTGTATATCTTTCAGAGTTAAAAAGAAAAGATACAAATCATTATCTACCACCGTCAGTTTGAAATCCACTCTGTGCAATGTAGTTGGTAGATTACCTCTTTTGAAATATTAATGGGTATTTTAACATGACAGTTATATAATAAAACATCTTGTGAATATAGATTAAGGCGACTTTAACAATTCTTATAATCACCAATTTGTACCATCAGTAAATCCAATAACGATACACGTTCATGTAAAGCACGATCAGAAAGACTATATTAGACAATGCCAACACACAAGGACAAAACCACAACCAAATGTCGAGCAGACTTTAAAATTAAAAAAAAATGTAATGAAATCTACGGAAAAAAGGAGACGAAACCATGCACTCCGAAAAGAGTAAGCGATTTATTCACCGCATGTGGTACCCGTCTCAAATCCTTGAAAGTATGCATGTCACTTTGATATATATTCACATATCTCTTATTTGGAAATCGGTTCATGATGACGACCGTAAAAGTTCAGCATATTAGATTCAAACATATTCCATATTCATCTAAATAACCAAGGTGATCATTTATTGAAATAGCTAAATACCTGGTAAAAACCTGTCATGTAAGTCTCCACGTTGTCCGTCACTTCACCGCCACATCAGCGGAGTGTTCTACCTGGCTTTCTATTGTAAAACCATTCCTTTTATCACCTTGATTTATATACCGTTATCAATTCGTAAATCTCTATATTGATTTACGATAAAGATATCCCCTTTACCTACTGTGACACATCAAATATTTGTTTCTTTCGTGCACACCACAAAAGCTGGATAACACACCTCAAATGCCCCCTTGTCAAATTGTCGTATTATACGCTACACGAACTTGGTTACTATTCACAATAATGTTATTTTCCGATTTACCGATCCACTGCAAAAGCGGCAGAGTTAAATGATAATTAGGGGAACTTTATTTTGTCCTGTGAAGCTCTAAGCAAGATAATTGATTTTTTCAGAGGGTAGGGCTTTTGTTGTGAAGATGTGAATGGGCTGGTTGTGACAAGTGTGCTAGCCTTGTCTGTACGAGCTGACATTACTCGCCTCATTGTATCACAGGTGTGTGGACCCGCAGTAGATCGTCACCGCACTCACCGTATAGGCACCGCTTAACTAGTTACACTGACTATAAGACTTTGCTGGCATTAATTCTTGGTCATCGACCTTCTTTGTTGGAAGGGCTTTAGGAAAAATGACGACGACACACTCCAGACTGTATTATATACTCTAGTATCATCCGTAAACCACATGAAATAAGAGTTGATTGGAATTGCTGGTCAAATTATCTTTCCTACATTACTGTCCTTATTGTTTAAATATCGTGCTTATAAGTTAAATATTAATATTTATTGAATCATCTGTTAGAAAAGAGTAGGCAGTAATTGTACAATCAACGAAGAAAGAAAAATGTAACCTTTTAATATTATCGTAATAATAAATTAATATTGAACATGAATGAACATGTCTTTGATCTTTGAAGTATTTCTTGCACATTTAACCTATTATCACGAATAAATCACACGGCACACGCTAGTGACTGATGTTTCAACATGATATATATCATGCAAGGGTTTTTCGCAGAGTTACTGTCATCTAAAACCTGTATATCAATATTTTTTAAATGTTCAAAGGACATTTATGTCATGTCAGCTAGGATGACAACAACGTCTTATCGATTGGTGTTTGGTATAGAGTGAGTATATGGGTAATTTAGTTAACGTGTTTGGTAGCAATTTGCTTTCATATTTGGGGGCTAGCGTGAAATGATTAAAAATGACAAGTTCATAGCTATATACGGAAAGGAATTTTAGAGCCTCAAATTTATTTTATATAAATAGCATTCATGATGCACGTCTTTTAAAGATGACTCTTTGATTTTATTTCATTCCGGTAAAATATTTACTCCCACATATTCCCTTTTAAATGCATATGCCTACCTGTGCAAAAACCCTAGCCTTTATGGATATTTCGATATCGGATGGCAAAGTAAGTCAGAGTTATTCCTCTTTGTAGCATCTCCGCATTTGTTCACTGGACCGGTTCGTTAACGTACAACAACTAACTTCAGATAAGTTCCTTTTTGTATGAATACAGCAATCCAGTAGAATCATTTACCGTCTTACCCCGGCGGGGACTACACAACAATTTAGTAAAAACAAATACATTATTTTTTTATGAAATATTTATTGTCATTTAAATGTCATTCAGGGTAAAGAAACAAAGTTTATTCATTATGTTGATAATATAGAACTGTGAGGTTGTTGTGTTTTTTTGTTTCATGCCATGGACGTGTTAAAATAGATATAGATTCAGAAAAGGAAGAATAAGCATTGATGATGACATGAATAAACTTGTAAAGTTCCGTTTAAATTGTACCTTATTCCATTTTGGAGGAATTGGGGGAAAGTTTAGATCTTCTATATAGGTTTCATGTTGTTATATTTACATCTTTACAACACATACTTACATAAAACTATACATACATATGAGCATACACACGCCATATGTGGATCAGCACACTACCGTTCGTGTTAATGCATGCTCGTGTCCATTACATTATCTTTGGTGAATTGTACTGTAGCTCAAGCTAAGGCTGAAGCTGTTTATTATTACTCTACTCCCTACTTATTAGTACATTTCAATGGAGTACAATATAAAACTTGTAACTACGAATAATGAACAGTTTCCAGAAATCAAGTGAGATCAATTTTTGTATGCTTGTTTTTAAATTTCTTTTATACATTCTTGGTAGAAAAGCTCTGAATTTGTCCGGATCATGTATCAATGTAAATAATGACATTTCAAAATAAAATTACTGTTTACAATTTTGTTATTGCTGCATCATTCAATAGTTACCGAATGCGCCGACTTTCTTATTTTGCCGATATGTTTGCAAATAATTCGTATATGAAATTTCAACAAACTATAAAGTAGTCCCAAATTGCACATACACAATGATACAGTGACCCTCCTAGAGAAGATTCAATTTTCCCAGTAGGCACTGATTGTGAATACAATGTATGTCACCATGGAAAATAATATGAATTAAAAGTTGCATTTAAAACATGAAGAAGTCAGCACTGACGCAGTAAACCTGTTTTTTTCTCGCAGGGAAAAATAGAGCAATTAAATAGAAGAAATGTCTAATAACAGCAAACCTGATACGCATCTCAAACGTATGTAATAAAACCTGTGGAGACCAGTAATCACGGCGCAATATTGTTAGTGTAACATCACAAAAGTCACGGCAAGGCTGTAAATGTCAAACGGCGGCCTGTTACCCAACACACAAGTGCTTGCCAGTTACCGATACAATCTCATAGAGAATGTGGAGACATTTTATCATCAATTGTCACATAAAAGTTTCTAATGAAGTCAATTAACACGTGTATATCTAGCCAGATATCAATTAACACGTGTTTACCTACCCCGATATCGAATACATGTACAGACCGACGTATACCTGACTTTTCTACAGGTGTAGTGTGCTGGACCCCTTGCTAACTTAACAATGGACGTAGGACAGTTGCATACTGCTCTTGTTGGTGTACCCATAACTCGAATCCAACCCGCTGTATTCATACCTGTAACAAAAACACATCGTACGATTAACTAAAACAATATATCAAGTCATTTTTATCGATTTTACATGAATAAGAACTACTGTTTTAAGAGAGTTAAGCTAGTCAGTGACTCTTTTTCTGGTGGAAGTCTGGGTTCTCATTGGTACGTGGCCATTAAGATCTCCAGACCGAATCTGGCGGGTTACAAGAGCCCTCAGACTGTCAAAGGGTACACAAGTGTCGTACTAACTAGACAATAAACACGGCCACTTATCGGCAAATGTGAAGGAGAATTCGACTAACATATACATTTGGTCCATTTATTTTACCTCTGTGTACATAGCAGGGTGAACATTTTACAACAAAAATAGAATTAAATGCGCTTCATGCAATATGTAAGTGGGCTATCGATACAACTAAATATAGTATATATCAGCTGATCGAAACTAAGGCGAGAGTGTGTGAGTATTTATAACATTTTACTACTTCTTAATCATTAGATTACTTTAATCACCTTCAACTCCCTAAATATGGCGTGAGTAGTCACGCTGATAAGACATGTCAAAGGTTTAATTGTGTACACTGTTTGAATTTAAGGATCCCCGTACCACTGACAAAAACTATAACTATCCATCGGAAATTATTTTTCTGGCATCACTGTAGCTTTGATAGATCATTTCTGAAAAGAGAACAATACTTTAGGAACTTTTATGAAAAACGTCAACAACAGAGTTTTAGTTTAAAACACGATGGGATTCGAACCCTGGACCTCGTGTCATAACACTGTCGCTTTAGTCAACTGAGTTTTCTGGTCAACAGAAATTTCCAGACTCAGTCGCGCTACTATTTAATCAAAACCGAAGTTAAAAGGAGATTATAGTATACACAAAACGAAATAATAATAGTCTCTAGTGCCTGCGATGATACACGGATCCTTAAGGATATTTAATGTGGACACCTAGAAATATACACCTGATATCCTGACACACATTGTTTATTTAACAAGGACAGTGATAAAAAAAAATATATTATAAGACATAAGTAGAGAAAAATAGAAAGCGAGAGCATCGATATAAAGCAAGGAAACATCAGTCTGAAGTTGGTGTCCCATTCAAATATCAGAAGTTGTAGGTTGGTGTCCCAGCAAAATATCAGAAGTCTGAGGTTGAGGTCCCAGTCAAATATCAGAAGTCTGAGGTTGGGGTCCCAGTCAAATATCAGA